>CM046788.1:40046875-40089375 GCA_025617405.1 Perca schrenkii
GTTAAAGCCTGTCCACGATGTTGAACTAGTGGAAGGATAAGGTATCATATCTAATAGACTGTGATCAAAAATACCTCTCAAATCGGTTATGTGGAAATGAAAAAACATCTAGTCGGGACTCAATATCATCTCCCGACGTAAACTCTCTGAATTAATACAGCTTTTTCATCAACGGGATCGTCGACAAAAGGACATGACATGTTTGAGAACAAAAACATTTTAGTCTGCCTAACATAAACCAATAGTAGGTAGGTAGGTTTTTTTATTCATGCAGATAAAACTGAATTAAAATGCGCCTGATACAGACTGAATGAATGAATGAGGAAATGAGTTTCCCCTCCCTCTGAGAGGGAGGAGAATGAGAGAAACTCGAGGTTTCTTGAAGAAAACCTGCTCCCGACCAGGTTAGGTTCACAGACTCAGTTACCATACAGGTGCTGGTCATATAATTAGAATATCATCAAAAAGTTGATTTATTTCAGTAATTCCATTTAAAAAGTGAAACTTGTATATTATATTCATTCATTACACACAGACTGATATATTTCAGTGTTTATTTCTTTAAATTTTGATGATTATAACTGACAACTAATGAAAACCCCAAATTCAGTATCTCAGAAAATTAGAATATTGTGAAAAGGTTCAATATTGAAGACCCCTGGTGCCACACTCTAATCAGCTAATTAACTCAAAACACCTGCAAAGGCCTTTAAATGGTCTCTCAGTCTAGTTCTGTAGGCTACACAATCATGGGGAAGACTGCTGACTTGACAGCTGTCCAAAAGACGACCATTGACACCTTGCACAAGGAGGGCAAGACACAAAAGGTCATTGCTAAAGAGGCTGGCTGTTCACAGAGCTCTGTGTCCAAGCACATTAATAGAGAGGCGAAGGGAAGGAAAAGATGTGGTAGAAAAAGGTGTACAAGCAATAGGGATAACCGCACCCTGGAGAGGATTGTGAAACAAAACCCATTAAAAAAATGTGGGGGAGATTCACAAAGAGTGGACTGCAGCTGGAGTCAGTGCTTCAAGAAGCACCACGCACAGACGGATGCAAGACATGGGTTTCAGCTGTCGCGTTCCTTGTGTCAAGCCACTCTTGAACAAGACACAGCGTCAGAAGCGTCTCGCCTGGGCTAAAGACAAAAAGGACTGGACTGCTGCTGAGTGGTCCAAAGTTATGTTCTCTGATGAAAGTAAATGTTGCATTTCCTTTGGAAATCAAGGTCCCAGAGTCTGGAGGAAGAGAGGCGAGGCACAGAATCCACGTTGCTTGAAGTCCAGTGTAAAGTTTCCACAGTCAGTGATGGTTTGGGGTGCCATGTCATCTGCTGGTGTTGGTCCACTGTGTTTTCTGAGGTCCAAGGTCAACGCAGCCGTCTACCAGGAAGTTTTAGAGCACTTCATGCTTCCTGCTGCTGACCAACTTTATGGAGATGCAGATTTCATTTTCCAACAGGACTTGGCACCTGCACACAGTGCCAAAGCTACCAGTACCTGGTTTAAGGGACCATGGTATCCCTGTTCTTAATTGGCCAGCAAACTCGCCTGACCTTAACTCTATAGAAAATCTATGGGGTATTGTGAAGAGGATGATGCAATCCGCCAGACCCAACAATGCAGAAGAGCTGAAGGCCACAATCAGAGCAACCTGGGCTCTCATAACACCTGAGCAGTGCCACAGACTGATCGACTCCATGCCACGCCGCATTGCTGCAGTAATTCAGGCAAAAGGAGCCCCAACTAAGTATTGAGTGCTGTACATGCTCATACTTTTCATGTTAATACTTTTCAGTTGGCCAACATTTCTAAAAATCCTTTTTTTGTATTGGTCTTAGGCAATATTCTAATTTTCTGAGATACTGAATTTGGGGTTTTCATTAGTTGTCAGTTATAATCATCAAAATTAAAAGAAATAAACACTGAAATATATCAGTCTGTGTGTAATGAATGAATATAATATACAAGTTTCACTTTTTGAATGGAATTACTGAAATAAATCAACTTTTTGATGATATTCTAATTATATGACCAGCACCTGTAGTAACTGACTCCGAGGTTAAGTTACCTCTCTTTCTGGAACGGAAAACCCGTTTCCCTCATCTCAGGGTTAACCAACTCAGAGTTTTCACTAAACCTGCTTTCTGGAACGGGCCTCTGGTGATGCTACCATCACTAGAAACATTTACAACAACAAATAGTTTAGTGTGTATTTACATAAGACAAAAGTATAAAATATATTAAGAGTGTGTGTATGTTTTTGTGAGTGTGTCGTGTGTGCGTTTGCGTGTGTTTAAGTGTGTGAGTCTTTGAGTGTGTGTGTGTTTTAGTGTGTTTTTGCGTGTGTGTGTTTGCATTTGTGTGGGTGTGTTTGTGTGTGTGTGTGTGCGTGCGTGTTTGCGTGTGTGTCGTTGTGTGTGTGTGTGTTTGCGTGTGAGTCTTTGAGTGTGTTTTAGTGTGTGTGTGTGTTTGCATGTGTGTGTGAGTCTTTGTGTGTGTGTTTGCATTTGTGTGGGTGTGTTTGTGTGTGTACGTGCGTGTTTGCATGTGTGTGTGTGTGTTTGCATGTGTGTGCGTGTCTTTGTGTTTGTGTGTGTGAGTCTTTGAGTGTGTGTGTGTTTTAGTGTGTTTTTGCGCGTGTGTTTGCGTGTGTGTTTGCATTTGTGTGGGTGTGTTTTTGTGTGCGTGTTTGCGTGTGTGTGTGTATGTGTGTTTGCGTCTTTGTGTGTGTGTGTGAGTCTTTGAGTGTGTTTTTGTGTGTGTGTGTGTGTGTGTGTTTGCATGTGTGTGTGAGTCTTTGAGTGTGTTTTTGTGTGTGTGTGTGTGTTTGCATGTGTGTGTGAGTCTTTGTGTGTGTGTACGTGCGCGTTTGCGTGTGTGTGCGTGCGTGTCTTTGTGTGTGTCTTTGAGTGTGTTTTTGTGTGTGTGATTCTTTGTGTGTGTGTGTGTCTTCGAGTGTGTGTGTGTGTTTTAGTGTGTGTGAGTCTTTGTGTGTGTGTGTGTGTGTGTGTGTGTGTGTGTGTCCCAACAACAACAGCATTACACTCTTCATTTATTGCATCTCGGCCGTTTTTACATCAACGCAATAAAAGCTCGATTTCAACATAATTCCATCCCATAATGTCATCGTTTCATTTTTCTTCATGATCCTTTTTTTTTTCCTTAAAAAAATTAACATTAAAAAAAAAATAAAAAAAGAATATATGTACAATTGTTTTGTGTGTATTTACATAAAAAGACAAAAGGTGTAAAATATATTAAGAGTTTACAATCAGGCACTCAGAAGTGCCAGAGGTGCTTTTTGAATTAAGATCCTTGAAGTACAGCGTGTGTGTTTCTGTGTGTGTGTGTTTCTGTGTGTGTGTGTGTCATCTGTCCAGCTCGGCCTGCAGGATCTCCCCCCAGGTCTCTGTGTGTGTGTGTTTCTGTGTGTGTTTCTGTGTCTCTGTGTCATCTGTCCAGCTCGGCCTGCAGGATCTCCCCCCAGGTCTCTGTGTGTGTGTGTTTCTGTGTGTGTTTCTGTGTCTCTGTGTCATCTGTCCAGCTCGGCCTGCAGGATCTCCCCCCAGGTCTCTGCGTCCAGCGGCACCATCTTCCTGCCGCTGAGCTCCTGGGCCGACCTGACGTGGCTGTAGAGTCCTCTCAGCCAGTCTCTCTTCACACAGCTCCTCCGGTAGTTCTTCACCAGGGTCACCTGGAACACACACACACACACACACACACACACACACACACACACACACACACACACACACACACACACACACACACACACACACACACACACACACACACACACACACACACACACACACACACACACACACACACACACACACACACACACACACACACACACACACACGTTCCCCCTTTGAAATCATTTTTGGTAGAAAAAAAAAAAAGGAGGAAGACTCCAGCGATGTCAGCGATAGATTTACTAAACAATAGCCCACATTTAGATGCTGATGAGAAAAGGAGACAAAAAACCTTGGAAAAAGATGGTAGAAAGAAGGAACGAAGGCAAGAATAGGGCCACAAAGTGACAAAGAAGGTAAATAAGCGAACAACTTTGAGACACAAAAACTTAGAAGGAGAAAGATAGTAGAAAAAAGTGAGGAAGAAAGGCAAGAACAGGTCAAAGCAAACGACAAAACCTGAGACAAAAACTTTGAAAGAAGAAGTAACTAGAGCCTTGGAACTGACAAACTAAAAATCTCTCTCTCTCTCTCTCTCTCCGCGCAAACTAAGTTTTCCAAAATATCCACTCTGGCCGGAGGTTTTAGAAAGACTTTAAATTTACGATATATAAATTTACGCCCACCTAGTTTTTGTCGCTTTTTTAAATTTTTCTTGTTTTTTTTTTTATGCCTTTTCTGGCGGTTTATGCATTTTTTAGTCAATGTTTTAGGCACTTTGTTTTAACGTTATTTTAATGCTTTACTCAATGTTTTGCAACTTTTCCGGACGTTTTTGGCGCTTTTTACTATGTTTTTGGAAATTTCTGATGTTTATGTCACTTTATCAGACAATTTTGACACTTTTTTTTTTGGCCTTTGTCCAACTTTTTTGGCGCTTTTTTCAACGTACTTGTTGCTGACTGAGGAACTTTTTGGGGGCTTTATGAGGCCCAAAAATGTATAAGTGAGAAGACTACAGTATATGAGACCTGCAATATTACAGTCAAAATATTTGACTTTTTCTCTTAAATAAAAGCATGTCAATAAACTAAACATGTCTGGCCCTCGATGGGATTCTCATTTTCCACTGTGGCCCTCTGGGAAACTGAGTTTGACGCCTCTGATGTATATGTAAACAGGGTATCAATTTTGACAACAAGTTCACGGCGGACGGTATAGACACCGTGAGGGGTTAAATCTAAACGGTGGTCTACATCAGCGGTTCCCAAACTTTTTTTCCTGCGCACCCCCTTCTATGTCCCAACCGGGTTGGCGCACCCCCAATCCCCACTTAAAAAAACCCGCAACAAAGCTTTGTTTTATCGCCATATAAAGACTCATGTTTAATCATGCGCAAATAACCAGAACACGCATGACAATAACAACATCAACAAAGTTTCAAGATAATGCAACAAAGCTACGCACAAGCTTCCACTTTTAAGAGGACGAGTGACAGACACAGGCTCATTAACAGAAAGCACGGTTATTTTCAGCCGCGTAAAAGAAACATTGTAGCAATAGGCAAGGCCTATTATATTTTTTTGTATGGAAAAATCCCATTTAAAAAACAGACCGCCATTAAATCTTTCCTCTCGCGCACCCCCTGGTGGCAGCTCGCGTACCCCTGGGGGTGCACGTACCACACTTTGGGAATCCCTGGTCTACATGATGTCGTCTCCTGTGCAGACCGTGTTGTTTGAGTTTAGTTTATTTATGAAAGGGGACAGCGCAAATTAATAAAACACATGATTTCCCCATGGGTTAAAAACAGAATTAGCAAAAAGGCTATTTTTCATCTGTAGTTCCCTGCCTTCGATGTTAAAAAAAGGCTTTTTTTTTTTAAATACAAAGAGAAAAAAAAACAACTACACAAGCAAAGCAAGATTTAGCACAAAACATCACTAAAGCACAAAACAACAAGACAAAAACACAACGTAGGTCAAGACAAGACACAACACAAAAGCAGAAAGATATACAACAAAGCAAATCAACAGGGTATAAACTAAGAAAAAAAAAAAAAATATATATATATATATATATATATAGATATATGATATAGATATAGATATAGATATAGATATAGATAGATAGTACAGGCCAAAAGTTTGGACACACCTTCTCATTCAATGCGTTTCCTTTTTATTTTCATGACTATTTACATTGTAGATTCTCACTGAAGGCATCAAAACTATGAATGAACACATATGGAATTATGTACTTAACAAAAAAGTGTGAAATAACTGAAAACATGTCTTATATTTTAGATTCTTCAAAGTAGCCACCCTTTGCTTTTTTTTGATAACTCTGCAAACCCTTGGTGTTCTCTCAATGAGCTTCATGAGGTAGTCACCTGAAATGGTTTTACCTTCACAGGTGTGCTTTGTCAGGGTTCATTAGTGGAATTATTTCCCTTATCAATAAAAAAAGCAAAGGGTGGCTTCTTTGAAGAATCTAAAATATAAGACATGTTTTCAGTTATTGCACACTTTTTTTGTTAAGTACATAATTACATATGTGTTCATTCATAGTTTTGATGCCTTCAGTGAGAATCTACAATGTAAATAGTCATGAAAATAAAAAGGAAACACATTGAATGAGAAGGTGTGTCCAAACTTTTGGCCTGTACTGTATATACAGTATATATATATATATATATATATATATATATATATATATATATATATATATATATATATATATATATATAAAAATTAGTTGCTCATAGTTGTTGCTCTCAAATGGTCGTTGGCTCACCTTCCAGGACAGGCCGTCCCTCCGGTCTCCGTCCACCTCCCTCTGACACACGGCTCGGAGCGGCAGACACTGGCTCCGCCACACCTGCTCGCTCTCCGCGATGATGTCGTGCCACAGGCGGCAGGTGCGCGCGGCGCTGCACAGGCTCTCCGCGTCCAGCTCGCCGAAGATCTTCACGCTCATCTCCGTCGGCAGCGTCTCGGCGAAGTTCTGAGCGAGGGCGGGCGCGCTGGATCTCGGAGACGGTCGTTTCTTAGAGACGACAAATGCCCGCGAGGTCCTCGGGGAGTCGTGCTGCAGCATCGTAGCTCCGAGCGCGGCAGTCCGAGACGGCCTGGGAAAACAGGATATTAAAAAGTGCTCTTATTATGCTCATTGTCAGGTTCATAATTGTATTTAGAGGTTGTACCAGAATAGGTTTACATGGTTTCATTTTCAAAAAAACACCATATTTTTGTCGTACTGCACATTGCTGCAGCTCCTCTTTTCACCCTGTGTGTTGAGCTCTCTGTTTTAGCTACAGAGTGAGACCTCTCACTTCTGCTACATCTTTGTTGGGAGTCGCACATGCTCAGAAGCTAGGTAAGGACTACTAGCCAGTCAGAAGCAGAGTATGAGGGCGTGCCCTGACAGTACCTAGGTAAGGACTACTAGCCAGTCAGAAGCAGAGTATGAGGGCGTGCCCTGACAGTACCTAGGTAAGGACTACTAGCCAGTCAGAAGCAGAGTATGAGGGCGTGCCCTGACAGTACCTAGGTAAGGACTACTAGCCAGTCAGAAGCAGAGTATGAGGGCGTGCCCTGACAGTAGCTAGGTAAGGACTACTAGCCAGTCAGAAGCAGAGTATGAGGGCGTGCCCTGACAGTACCTAGGTAAGGACTACTAGCCAGTCAGAAGCAGAGTATGAGGGCGTGCCCTGACAGTACCTAGGTAAGGACTACTAGCCAGTCAGAAGCAGAGTATGAGGGCGCCCTGACAGTACCTAGGTAAGGACTACTAGCCAGTCAGAAGCAGAGTATGAGGGCGTGCCATGCTAGCTGCTAGGCGAGAAATTATTGTTCAGCAGTTTCAGATCAATATGGGAAAGAATGCAAATGTATTCAGATATGAACAATGAAAGAATATCAACACGGTGCTGAAATCAAATGCACAAAATGCCAGAAATATATACAGGTTAAAAGTTAAGGTGCACATTCAAAGTATGCCGAAAGTAATCAGTCAACGGTGAGGATAACACAACAAATATATACAGGTTATTATCCATGGCCAACAAAGATCTCTGCCTACAAAAACAACGCAGGTATATGCAGTATATAATTTAATGTCCGCAACACGGCTTTAAGCTCCCATATTTAATACAAAGGCAACTTTTTGACCCTGCTGGGTCTTTTTCAGGCCATTTTTTCACTTTAGTATTTCTCATTTGTCCTGCACCTGCCACAAGGAAGAATGTGCACACAATTACTTTTATAAATGTGCAGTATATATACCCACTAAGAAAGCTCCAGAAATGAGCCACAAAAACATACTTTACATTATATTTTTGGAATATTTTGAATTTGGTGTCTGTGATTTTTCTTCTTCACATAGGCTAAATAAAGGGATTTCCACCGTAAACTGGTGAATAAAAGTGTATCTGAATACAGGAAATGAAGTCATTGATGCTCAAAATAACCCTGGGGGAAGACAGCCAGACCCCCCACCAGGATATGGCCTCCCCTCCCCTCCCCCAAAGGCAGATTGTGGCATATATATATATATATAGATATATATATATATATATATATATATAGATATAGATATATCTATATGTATATATATATATATATATATATATATATATATATATATATATATATATATATATATATATATATACATACACACACAGTACAGCAGTTGTTCTCAAACGTTTTCACATCAAGGACCCCTAAACTGACAATTTAGACCACGGACCCCCAAGACTTTACCCCAGGGTCCCCCTATCTGATGGAATTTGAGCTTTTAGATGTTTTATTACTAGGGCTGCCACCTCTTAGTCGATTAGTCGACTAAGAGGTGGTTTTGGTCTTAGTCGACTAAGATTTCTTTAGTCCATTAGTCATTTTTTATGCTTATTCGTGCTTAATTATTCATTTCGAAGAAACTTCTGAGCACATTTATGGTAAACACAAGATTTAAAGTGGTGCTTTTGCAGGATTAATTGTGGAGGAACTCAGTTTTACAGATGGTTAATTAACTACATTTATATTGTTCTTTTCTAGTCTTAACCACCTCTCAAAGAGCACAGCTCTGTCAATTAAATCAACTAATCCATTAGTCGACTAAATCCTATAAGAGTTAGTCGACTAAGAAGTTCTTTAGTCGAGGACAGCCCTAATTTTTGGTATATTTTGAATTTGGTGTCTGTGTTTTTCTTCTTCGCATAGGCTAAATAAAAGGGATTTCCACCGTAAACTGGTGAATAAAAGTGTATCTGAATACAGGAAATGAAGTCTTTGATGCTCAAAATAACCCTGGAGAAGACAGCCAGAACCCCCACCAGGATATGGCCTCCCCTCCTCTCCTCCAAAGGCAGATTCTGGCCCATATATATATATATATATATATATATATATATATATATATATATATATATATATATATATATATATATATATGTACACACAGTACAGCAGTTGTTCTCAAACTTTTTCACATCAAAGACCCCTAAACTGACAATTTAGACCACGGACCCCCAAGACTTTCCCCCAGGGTCCCCCTATCTGATGGAATTTGAGCTTTTAGATGTTTGATTACAGAAAGTAAATGAAACCCATGAGCAAAATATCCATACATCTGTCGTTCATTGTGTTACATTATGGATGAAATTAGAATGAAAATAAAGGATTCCTCCTTTCTGTTGGGGACCCCCTGAACCACTGCAGTACAGTACACCCACAACAATACATTACAGCTGCAGCAATCGCATTGAATCGGGTTTGTGGGTGAACAAAAGCTATAATTTATGCATCAAAGTGTGAATAAGAAAATCGGATTTTGACCGTTGCTGCAACTCGGAGCAACGTTCAGCTGCGCGAGCCTCCGCCCCGGCTAGCCAGCTAGCTAGGTTAGCTAACAGCGACGGAACAACCCTCCCGTCTGTCTCGGTTTTCAGGCTAAATCATTTTTTATTTTTTTTTCACAGAACAGCGCTTATAGATAGTGTATGCGGGATATTCAAGCACAAGCGGAAATGTGTCGTTGAAATGCGCGTTTCTTACCGGCAGCGTGGTCGCTACGTCGTCTTTTCTGACAGCTGTCTATTTAAATGTCTCAACCGACGGTTGTTTACACACACATACACAGACACACGTCACTGTAGTGTGTTTTGATAAAGTGCGCATGCGCTGAAAGGGTCACATGTCCATGAATCGCAAATTCCTAGACACACTCTCGCCGTATTCCATCCAGAATCTGAGCTATTTAAAATGTTCTTGTTTATTTGAAAATAATTAATATCTATACAATAATTCTCAGGACTGTTTATAGATAAGTCAATATCGTTCTTTTATTCGGCATCCATGACATATACATTGCGTGACTTTAAATTAAAAAATGTCAACATTTTATTTGGTTCACACTTGTCGGCGCTGCGGTCCCTCTGAGGTCATCGTATTACAGCAGCGATTAATTACGTCCTTTATTAAGAGTATGCCTCAATAAACCACCAATTAAATCACATTTAGGTATAAAAAAACAAACAACATAATACAATGACCACAGAGGAAATGAAGCTAGAACTGTAGTCCAAATTAAAAAGTTAATTAAAAAGTCATGCAATGTATGTTACATGTAGGCCGAATTAAAGATTGATTATAACTAATTCACAAACAGTCTTAAAATGTATTTCATAATGTAAAAAAATCGTAAATAAACAAGAAGATTTTACTTTGAATAAAATCCGAAAGGAATTCGGTGAAGGTGTGTCCAGAAAGTCATGCAATGTAAGTTATATGTAGGCCGAATTAAAGACTGATTAGAACTAATTCACAAACCGTCTTACAATTGATTTCATAAGCATAAACAATTCGTAAATAAACAACAACATTTTATTTTGAATAAAATCCGAATGGAATTTGGTGAAGGTGTGGCCAGGAAGCTACTAGGCAGGCACGTTCCGCCAGACGTCATTACGCGCGCTCCGCCTGATACCCCGGAAGTTTTGAATCCTGTCTCTGAGTGACCACACGAGCAGACAGCGAAGAGTTATATCTTCTGTGCCGTCGGTTTGTTTTTTAAACCTGAAAAAAGACGAATAATTACCAAGTTTACCTGCACAACAGGTGAGCACAAGCAGTCAGCGTGTATTACTGCATGGCTCTTTGTGACCTTACAGCTGACTGACTACTTGGCTCAGACGGAGCTCCTGAATGAAACATAAAGTTAGAGTATAGCTCTTTAAAAATCCTAAATTATCCACCTGTAACGTTATCTTTCCGAATCCCTTTAACTGCATGGTAAAGTCTTGCATTGTGATGTGTGTTTTGTTGCATTGTGATTTGTGTTTTGTTGCATTGTGATGTGTGTTTTGTTGCATTGTGATGTGTGTTTTGTTGCATTGTGATGTGTGTTTTGTGCCCCCCAGTGCACCGGGGTGAAGCTCCCTCCGTGCCCGCCCACAGAGCAGCAGATGTCCGGCTTCGACCTGGTCCGAGTGGACGGTGGCGGCGGCGGGGATCCCATCCACCTGCCGCCGGGGGAGACGGTGCTGGGCAGGGGGCCCTTCCTGGCTGTAAGTCCTCCTGGGGCTTTACTTTAGGCTACTTTGCCAGTTTAACTCTTTTAATCTTGTTTTTTGATAAAAAGCAGTTTTGTTAAATATTATGATAAGTATTAGAAATGGAAGAAAAGATTAAATAAAACAAAATGCATAATAATAATAATAATAATAAAAAAATTGGAACCCCCAATTTCTCAAAGAGGGAGAAAGAATAGTTGTGGTTCCAGCCCCTATGTTTGAGATTTAGTTTTTTTTTTAACTTTTTATGTGGTATAACCATTTAAACCAACTATGAATCATAGCAGAGTACTTAAACATAATTTAATGATGTGATGGGACACTTCGCTGCAGAATTATTGTCCTGAGAAGTGGCAGAGGAGGAAAGTCAGATTGTTGGTAAAGTGGACCGTAAATGTCACAGCAAATCTCATGGGGCTCTGGCCTGTAGTCGTCCAGATAGTAGTCTAATATATCCACTTCCACTCACCTAATTTTGATTACCCAAAAATAACATGGATGGATGATTCCATAGAATGCGCTTCGCAAGTACAACAAACGATCGTATCTCTACTTTCATTGAATTTGGGATTTATTATTTTTCTTTTGTTTGCATTTGAAAAAAAAATAGTATTTTTTTTTTCCTGAAACATTATCCCGACTGAACATTTGACCCTTCCTTTAATATTAGTCTAAACAATTCATTATTTTAGCTTTTTTTTTTTTACACTCAAGAATTAGGTATACGTTCCTACAAAATGAGATTTATTGACCATGAATTCACCCCCCAAAAAACTAAAGCTAACTAGTAATAAGTTGGTATTAGTGGTGTTTATACATGAAAGTGAAAAGAAGCATTAAAGGTAAAAGAAAAGCACCAGAAAACCTTGAAAAAAGGGCAACAAGTATTTAAAAGAAGAGACAAAAACATCAGAAAAATTCAGGGAGTTGGTAAAGTGGACCGCAAATCTCATGGGGATCTGGCCTGCAGTCGTCCAGATAGTGGTCTAATATATCCACGACGTTCCACTTCTTGTATAGCTCCGTTTCTGCCCGAAATTCTGCCGGATGTCCATCTTTTTGGCCTGATGTCCCGTTCCCCTTCCTCTGTCTCTGTGTTGGGGTTCTAACCTCCGGCTGATTTGTGAGGACTATGGTTAACTGGTCCTCAGATCTCTGCAGGGTAAATCCAGACAGCTAGCTAGACTATCTGTCCTATCTGAGTTTTCTGTTGCACGTAGAGCTGGGCGATTTTTTTTTTCCCCTAAAAATTGATCAAGCTCCCTCATATGTTTCTGATCTTCTTATACCCTTGGCATACACTAGATCTTTAAGATCTTCTGATCAGGCTCTTTTATCGATCCCTCGCTCCCGTCTTAAATCTTAGGGAGATAGAGCCTTTGCTGTTGCCGCCCCACGCCTATGGAACAAATTGCCCCTTGACATCCGTCTTGCACCTACAATTTCAATTTTTAAATCTAAACTGAAAACATATCTGTATTCCCTGGCATTTTAAATTGTTTTCTGATGCTGTCTTTTGTCTTGTTGGCTGTTTTACTGTTTTATTTGTTTTTGCTTTTACCCTGTTCAGCACTTTGGATAGCTCCGCTATGTTTAAATGTGCTATATAAATAAAATTTACTTACTTACTTACTTACTAAAAAACTCGATATTTGATTCGATTTTTACCCCCCTTCCATTTTAAAACAAAATAACTGCGAACTGTAAATATATTTTAAAAATATATATTTATTGTATTTAATTAAAGTGCATCAACATAAACAAAATTGCAAAGGCAAACCCCTTTCTCTAAGTGAAAAGTCACTGTGCAATGTGCAACAAAGATTGTTAAACATCCAAATTATTAATACTGTATTTGGATTAAAAAAAAAAAAAAACTATTTTTTTTGAAAATATGAATGGATTTGACCTACCAACTCGATTTTTAAATCAAATCGATTTTTTTCCCAGCCCTTGTTGCACGACTAAAAAACTACTTCTGAAGGTCCACATGTTCCACCAAAACCAGTTCCTTCCTGAGACTATTTTAGCAGAGGCACCATGGCTCGTCTGGAGCTTAGCCCCGCCCCCAAGATTACTGTGATTGGTTTAAAGAAATGCTAATAAACACAGAGCACGTTTCTCTCCCATCCAGGAATACTGTGTGGACTATAGCCAGACCTTCCTCTGCAGCTCTGTGGAGGAAGGTCTTGCTAGTCCAGATCAGTGATCTGTATTTAGACTTTTAGTCATTTATGTATTGAAGCTCTTGTGGTGTTTGGTTCTCAGGTCAGTGACAAGAGAGTGTCCCGCCTGCACGGGCTGCTGGAGAACCTGGACGGACGGCTGCGTCTCAAGCCGGTACGTCCCCCGTTAGCTAGCTGGACTCTTTTTAACCCTCGTGTCTTCTTCCCGTCGACTGTGCATCTCTGCGTTTTTGTGGGTCGAAATTTCAACATTTCGTGGTTCTTTTTCTACGCTTTTCTTGACATTTTTGTTGATTTTATTCCAATTCTTTTGTCGCTTTTTCCACTTTTTTTCCCCAATTTTTTTTTGTCACCTTTGGCGATGTTTTTGATGTTTTTTTTAGCGTTTAAAAAAATATACAGGTTGATTATTTTTTTTCTGCGTTTTTGTAGCTTTTTCCAACGTTGTTTTGTCATAGTTCTGATATAGAACATTTTTGTAAACGGGTCAAATGTCAACATTTTGTTATTTTTCTACACTTTTCTTGACGTTTTTGTCGATTTTATTCCAATTTTTTTGTCGCTTTTTCCACTTTTTTTCCCCAATTTTTTTTGTCACCTTCGACGATGTTTTTGATGTTTTTTTAGTGTTTAAAAAAAATAAACCTGTTGATTTTTTTTTTTTCTGTGTTTTTGTAGCTTTTTCCAACATTGTTTTGTCATAGTTCTGATATAGAAAGTTTTTGTAAACGGGTCAAATGTCAACATTTTGTTGTTCTTTTTCTACACTTATCTCTACGTTTTTGTAGATTTTTATTCAAATTGTTTTGGCGCTTTTTCCACTTTTTTTTCCCCCAATTTCTTTTTTTTTCACCTTTGGCGATGTTTTTGATGTTTTTTTTTAGCGTTTAAAAAAATATACAGGTTGAATTTTTTTTTTTTCTTAGTCGCACCCTTACAAATTTTGGTCGCATTTGCGACCAAATTAGTCGCACTCTAGAGCCCTGGTGGTACAATCTTAATACAGTTATGAATCTGAAAATGTGTGTATGTGTCTTATTCTGATGTCTGTGTGAATTATTTGAGCTGCTGTAACTAAGGAATTTCCCCAGTGTGGGATTAATAGAGTCTATCAATCTCTATCTTAGCTTAGTCATAAAAGTAATTACAACCGTAATTTAAAAAAAAAGTGCTGTAAGTGCAAGTTCTTAATCTGTGGTTGCATTATAGAATTTAAATCCTGACACATCATTACACACTTCACGTTTTCCCTCGTTTAACCCTTGTGTTGTCTTCGCTGTCGTCCATGATCATTCTGGGTCAAAATAGAAAATGCTTTGTTTTTACATAATTTTTTTTTATGCTTTTGGCATTTTTCTAAACGTTTTTGTCCCTCTTTTCAACACTTTTCTTTATTCATGGTCAATAAACCTAATAAAATGACACTATACCTAATTTTTGAGTTTGAAAAAAAAGCAGATGTTATGAATTATTTTGACTAATAGAACAGTTAAAATCAGAGGATGTTGAGTGAATCACAGACTGGTTTATGTCAGAGTTCGGTCAGGATGCTGTTTTGAAATCATTGACATTTTTTTTTCTTCAAATGGCAAGAAATTAAATAAATCAAATTCATTGGAAGTAATGATACATTTTACCTGTGAAGAACATGGATGCATGGATGTATATGTCGTATGAGTTCCATACAACGTACATGCATGCATCCGAGTTATTTTGGGGCAATTTGGTTGTTAAGAAACCCATATTTTCTGATATAAAAAAACCGTTGAAAACGGGTCAGATTTGACCCGAGGGTTAAATAGCGGTTGGTTCATCCTCTTGTTTTCGTCTTGACCTTTTTAGACCCACCTGAACCCGTGCTTCGTTCAGTCGTCCCGGACCGACAGCCCTCGCCCCCTGCAGAGAGACTCCTGGTACCCTCTTCACGATGGAGACCTGTTCTCTCTGCTGCCGGGCCAGTTCATCTTCCAGGTGGTGGCCGTGGGCGGAGAGGACCGCACTCCCAGGTACTTACACGTCTGAAAAAAAAAAACTGCTCCTCTCCATGTTAGCGCCGTGCCAAGTCCAAGACATGAATCTCAAATACAGTACAGGCCAAAAGTTTGGACACACCTTCTCATTCAATGCGTTTCCTTTTTATTTTCATGACTATTTACATTGTAGATTCTCACTGAAGGCATCAAAACTATGAATGAACACATATGGAATTATGTACTTAACAAAAAAGTGTGAAATAACTGAAAACATGTCTTATATTTTAGATTCCTCAAAGTAGCCACCCTTTGCTTTTTTTGATAACTCTGCAAACCCTTGGTGTTCTCTCAATGAGCTTCATGAGGTAGTCACCTGAAATGGTTTTACCTTCACAGGTGTGCTTTGTCAGGGTTCATTAGTGGAATTATTTCCCTTATTAATAAAAAAAGCAAAGGGTGGCTACTTTGAAGAATCTAAAATATAAGACATGTTTTCAGTTATTTCACACTTTTTTGTTAAGTACATAATTCCATATGTGTTCATTCATAGTTTTGATGCCTTCAGTGAGAATCTACAATGTAAATAGTCATGAAAATAAAAAGGAAACGCATTGAATGAGAAGGTGTGTCCAAACTTTTGGCCTGTAGTGTACTTCAATTATTTCCCACCCCTGATGATGTCTTGTTGAGCAATTAAATCAAGACCCAAGAGGCTGCTCTTCACTGTTTAATTAAAGGCTTATCTTTTATCTTTGCCGAGCAGACTGCGTGGGGCTGAGGTTTGAGTGTTATCTGTTGACCTAATTAATAAAACCAACATTAGGGAAAGGGTCGATCAGTGTGGCTTTGGTTCATCTTTTATCTGCGAGTTGGCGTCTCGTCCGTCATCGTGATGCCGGCTCTCTGTTTGAAGTTCAGATCAAACGGTACGGGGAAAAGGACACTTGAGAAGATGTTCAAATCAGCTGAAACTCATGTAAAATTCATCCAGATAGTTCAGCTTGTATCTATTCATGTTTTCATTTCGCATAATACCCTTCCCCGAGAAATCCTCTTTTAGTGTTTTAGGAGATTTAAAAGTTGGCTTCAATCTCAATTTTTTCTTTCCGTAGAAACAGTCAGCTGCTTGAAGAAGAGGAAGAAGAACTTTCCGTTTGTCCCGAGCCAGATGTGGAACCCCCTCCTCCTGTTGGACCCACTCCACCTCGCAATGAGCCGGCACCAACATCGGCAGCTCTGTCGGACCTGGAGGAAGCCGACAACGGACGTTTAAACGAGGTTTGTTTGACTCGTATCTTAGGCCCAAATATCGATGTTCAAACTCGCAGACTTTGAGACGTGTTCCTGCTGAGTCTGTGAGGACTTAGGGCGGTCCCACTGTCAAATTGTCAAGTGCGCATCGGCTTTCTTGCAGACATTTTGAGCCACTTTATGCACCCTTTTTCGTAAGTCTGCATTTTTGCAGACTTTGCCTGAGGAAGTTGCCCACAGTTCATAGTGTTGTGACGTGAAAACACGGGGTAATCAGGGGAAGCACGAAAACATAAAAAAAAAAAGGGAACCAAGGAGGAGTGGCACATGGGTGTCCTAACGTATTAAATTTACATGGAAACAATTAGTTTAACATAAAGGATTTAAGAAGGTACATCAAAACACAAAGGGCCTTATTTTCAACCGAACCAGGAAAGAAAATGCCTCTGCACGCAATTGGATAGACCTACAACCAATCGGAGCAATGGAGTATGTGACGTATGTTGAGCGACATATAGTTGTCAATGGAACTCAACTGCACGCACACTGGAAGAAGTAGTAGAAGAAGAAGATGAGTGTAAACGATCTTTCCCGGTGTTGTAGACATAATTTAAGGATACATGGAGACGAAACGAACGAATTCAACCAAAGCGCTCTTTGACAGTTTGATTGGTCCAAACATCTCTGGTTCGAGTATAGTCGCTCCACAACAGATCAAGTCCAGACCGAAATTCCCAACCTCAAATGTTGTGGGCGGGGCTAAGTTTGGCTGGCATCCAGGCTAATTATCAACTATATTTTCATGGCAACTGCGAGCGTTGGCTGAATCCGTCTCTATACCATATCAAGCCCTTGCAGCCTCTCACTTCTCAGGTGACGTCAGTGAGAGTTCAGGGCTTTAGGCCTTAGGATGGAGTTTGGGATTGAGCCAAAATCTTGATCAGAAGTGAAGCAGTGCAGCAGGAAGTTATATCACGTCCACCTCTTGTAAGGAAGCTTGTGTTGACGAGAAGTTTTTAATCCTTTTGATATTTCGACCACAGCGTTTGGCCATATGAAGCTATATACCATCAGACAATCTGAATTTACGTATCCGCTTATCCTCCAAGGTTAAGTCATGTTTTCCACTCTGGTTTGTTTGTGAGATTGTTAATTTATTTTGTGTGTCCGTCAGCAGGATTAGAGAAAAAAGTACTGGCACAATTGTTTTATTTTTATTCATTTTATTTGTTAGGGACCATGTACAATTTTTAACATAAATGTTGCCATATGATGCATTGTACCAGAGTTAGCCTTAGGCTAATTTACATCTGCAGTCCCTAGGCAGGGCACAGTTTAAATCCAACAGTAAAAACATGACTTCTAACAAAACAACAAGACCGATCACAAATCCTACATCTATATAATATAATATAATAATATAATGAAACTAGGAATGGTTTAACATGGGCCGAAGAAGAACCCAATACATTTAGGAGCGGATTCTAATCACAAGGCAGATACACACATTATTTTTCACGGGCATTAGTAACCAATGGCGTATCAGCTGTTTCTCCTGGTAAAGAGTTAGGGGTCACAATGACGGTAGCCTGCGGCTGCCTGTGAGCATTTAAAGGGTAAGATCATTGGTCCAGTATTGACTGGGAACGCTGTAACTGGCAGCCGCCATTATAAACAAAACAGTTTTTATTCTACAATCACATATTTACAGATTTCTTTGACTTATAAACCATCTTATCAGGACTCCCAAAACCAAACAAAAGTGGCCAAAGTGACCAACCAAAACACTTTTCACACAAAACAGACATATCCATTAACTTTATAAGATAGACTTTATTAATCCCACACTGGAAATTCCTGTACTACAGCAGCTCAAAAGAAAAGAAATGTCCACACAACAGAATAACACAAATACACATTAAGTAGAAGTAGTTTTTATAGCCGATATAACGACAAATACTGTGTTCTGTAGACACTATAGGATGTAATAGGCCTTACTCTTTTTGGGGCATTTCTGCCTTTTTATTGGGATAGGAAAGGGGAGAGAGAGGGGGAAAGATACGCAGGAAAACCACCACAGGTCGGATTCGAAACCCTGGACCTTCTGCATTGAGGAACAAGCCTCTACACGTGCACCTGCTCCACCAACCGAGCCAAATGGCCACAGAGGCCTTACTCTTAGATGAAGCTCCCTGACACAATGAAATATTCAGATATGTTTTCCGTGGCTGCACATCAGTTAGAAATTATTATTCATAATTTTGGCAAATTGACTCAAACTTCATCTTGACATATTTGGTGTCTTTAGAAACTGATTTCTTCTGGGAGTGTAAATACATGTCTGTGGGTTTAACAGAGGTTGAAATAGATATCGACCACATAACGTGCGTCATGATGCATCAAATGAATGCGTTGACTCTGTCATTAGATACATATAGTAAAAAATCAATCACCACAGGAAACGGATTCTGTAAAAAAATAAGATGTAAACTATAAAGTGTACATTTGTTCCCTTGAATATAAATATATCAATACATGAAATAAGATGAGAGGTTAGTTTACTCTGACAGGAGAGATGATCAGAGGGGCAGAGTTTTTACCACCATCATTAAGACCAGGCCAAAAGTAAGGGAAGAGTTTCTCAGTGAAGGAGCAGCCAGTAAAGGAGTAGATAAGAGCTGCAGCATCTACATCATAAAAGGAGACCAGACCCTTCTCATAATCCACAAACACCCCCACCTTCTGAGGAGGAGACTTCCGAGAGAGAAGGACTGAAGGGCCAGCAGCAGCTGTGTACTCATTTCCATTTCTCAACAAAAAAGTCCAAAAACCTTTCTCAGGGCTCGCTGTGATGTTTCCCTTCCTATTGATCGACTCTCTGGCCACTCCTAAAGTCCATGCAGTCTTTCCTTTAACTTGAACCTCAAAGTAAAATCTGCCTGAAGAGAAACTCTGCTTTCCTAAAACACAAGCACCATTAGAAAATCTCTCAGGGTTGTCTGGGAGATTCTTCTTCACATCACCATGATTCACTTGTTTCCCATCATCAGACAGGATGAGTTGAGGATGTGCTGTATCAGGATCAAGAGTCACATCCACTGCATACTGCTGGACCCTCTTCAGCTCAGCTTCAAGCAGCTTCTTCATCTCTTTACTGCGTGTCTCCTCCAGCTGAACCACAGCTTTCACCACAGTCCCCTCATATGATGATGGACGGAGGCTGACCTCTGTCCAGTCCTTGGTGGGTGGAGGGTGGATGCTGTTTAGGGACTGGACACTCTGGAGAAGATGGAGGTGGTCTTCAGAGAGTGAGAGCTGCTCCACCTCAGTGCTTCTCTTCATCAGCTCAGAGATTTCCTGTTCCAGCTCTTTGATGAAAGCTTCGGCCTGTTTTTCTGTTGTTTTCTGCTTCTCTTGGATTGTGTTGATGAGCTCATTCAGGCCTCTCTCAACAGACTCCTTCAGAGAAGTGAAGACCTGAACACCTTCTGCTATCTCTCTGTCTGCATCTTCCTCACTGAGGTCCACTGAGTGTTTGATCTCCTGAATCTTCAGTCGTCTCTTCTGGATCATCTGCTGAATTTCAGCCTCTGTCTTCCCCAGCTCTACCTTCTTTCCTTCATATTCTTCTTTCAGAGGAACAACATCGTGCATCTTGTGGTCTAAAACAGTGCAGAGCATGCAGACACATGTCTGGTCGGTCTTACAGAACAGCTCCAGAGGTTTATCGTGTTTCGTACACATCCTGCCTTCCAGGTTCTCCACAGGGTCGATCAGCTGATGTCTTTTCAGACCTGACATGGTCAGATGAGGCTCCAGGTGAGTCTCACAGTAGGAGACCAGACACACCAGGCAGGACTTGAGGGCCTTCAGTTTGGTTCCAGTGCAGACGTCACAGGGAACTTCTCCTGGTTTGGTCACTTGTTGCTCTGAGCTGCTGCTGCTGGCTTTCTGTTGAGCTGACTGTCTGAACTGAGCGACCATCTCAGAGAACAAAGTGTTGACGTGTGTTGAAAACCGTTTTACACATCGGACACAGGTACTGGTCATTAGTATCCCAGTGTTCATTGATGCAGTTTTTGCAGAAGTTGTGACCACATGATGTGGTGACAGGATCAGTGAACACATCCAGACAGATGGAGCATAGAAACTGATCTTCAGATGGCAGATAGTTTGCAGCAGCCATATCTACACAGGTGTGAAAGAAAAGAAAAACATTAAATCCAAAATGCAGTTTTAATAATTATTTGAAAAAGAAACTTTTTTTAATTATATTCAGTTAAATCCGATTCAGACACTTTATACAGTGGTGCTCATAATTTACACACCCATGCTAAAGTTGACTAAATGAGGAATAAAAAAATCATCTTTTGGAAATTGACCTTAATGCCTTAATTAAAGAAATCAGAAAAAAATCCAACCTTTAAGGACACCAATTTTCTTTGTGAGCATAATGTATCGTAAATAAATAAATGTTCTTCCTTAAAATACAAGGGGCCAGGGTGGGAAATTAGCACCCGCCACCATCCAATGGTGGGTATTTTTTCAAAGTGGCGGGTGACTTTGCCTTGTTTACCAGCCACAGTGGCGGGTGGATTGTAAAACATTCCTTGTAACGAATTGGACAGCTTTTGTCAAAGAATGCTGTTGTTAAGTAACAATGCACAATGCTTATAGGAGTCGCGTTACGTTACTGCTAATGAATCCCCAACATTTCTGGATGTTGCTACTTCATAATAAAAACATTCAAATACCAAAATAACGGAGGAATTTTATTGTGAAGAACTTGTTGAGAGCAAAGTAAAGAAGAGAAGGTACTTTTCGAACCAGTGGCGCATTGACAAAACATACAGCGAAAGACATTTCAGACTGACCTGCCAACCTGTATAGATTTTAACATTAATGTAGACTATAACGATGTTTAAGTCGCTGAAAGTTGCTGCCGTTTTAATCTGACGTCGGCTCTCTGCTGCTCAATTCTACCCTGAGACTGACGCCCCACACACACACACACACACACACACACACACACACACACACACACACACACACACACACACACAGTGGATGAAGGAAAGACTGGAGATGAGACGTACAGAATGACCTAAATTGAGGCCAGCTACACTCGTTATTGTAAGATCAATGATAAGTTAAAGTCCAATCAAACCGTATGAATGTGTGTCCCAGCCCAGGATAGGAAATTAACTAACAATGTAAAGATCAAGAAGCCACTGACACAAATTTTCAAATTAGATATATAATAAGTTATTTAATATACCCTTCACCATACCTGCAGATTGGCATGTTTTTATTTCAGTTAGCCTAATAGCTGGTTTGATTTGCATTGAGAGATGATTTTATGGAAAGTACCCCATGCCAATCTCTAGGTATGGTGAAGGGTATGTGATGATGTGGGGCTATTTTAATTCCAAAAGCCAAGGGAACTTTATCAGGATTTAGTCAACTTTAGCATGATTATGTAAATTTATGAGCTGTACATCCCAATGGGCAATTCATTTGCAGTTTCCCAGTCCAGTCAGTTCCAATGAACACTCAGCAAACAACAGTTAAATAAATGCTGACAAACTCTGACTCACTATTCTGACAAAAACAGTACAGAATATATCCACACAGGGACGGAGCCAGACATTGTAAACATTTGGGGCTCAGCCAAAACCTAGGGGTGGGCATGCTAACCTGGGGGAGATTTGTTTCACCATATCATCATATCGCTGTGTCGACATCACTTCCGGGATTTGGGAAAACCCTGTAACAGTCCTGGCAGAAAGCGATGCATAAGGATGTAGTCTAATGACGCCTAGTTCCAGGAATGCACAAATATTTTGTTGGTAGTACCAGTTTGCAACAATTATTAGGTAACACTAAGTTGTAAACATTTGGATATACAAAAAAAAACGTTTTTAGCAACACTGGGTGACCACGTGAGATCCTGAACAGAGAACGACATCTGTTGCCGGAAGAGATAGCAGTAGCAGCAGAGAGTAGAAGCTATCAGGCAAGTGTTATTTAAATAAACTCCTGGTGTACTTACAAACTTTCCATTGCCTCGTTTTATGAGTACAGAACCTATTTGTACTAGTGCTGCGCAGTATACCGGTTTGTACCGTATACCGGTATCAATTTCCCATATGAAGTTTTCATATACTGTAATACTGGTGCATTGCCGCAGAGAGCGCTATGACCGAAGTAATGTATGAGTGAATTGAGAACGGGAGCCCTGTTAACTGCGTACCCTTCTCACTCACGGTAGTAACTTCGTAACACAAAAATGAATAACCCACAACTAAAACTTTTTTAACAGGATAATACACCATAGCACACAACAATTTGCGACTTAATTTCTAACACTACTAATTTTACATTTAAAAATTTACACCACCAGACGAAAAAAGTGTGAAATAACTGAAAACATGTCTTATATTTTAGATTCTTTAAAGTAGCCACCCTTTGCTTTTTTATTAATAAGGGGAAGAAAAATCCACTAATGAACCCTGACAAAGCACACCTGTGAAGGTAAAACCATTTCAGGTGACTACCTCATGAAGCTCATTGAGAGAACACCAAGGGTTTGCAGAGTTATCAAAAAAAGCAAAGGGTGGCTACTTTGAAGAATCTAAAATATAAGACATGTTTTCAGTTATTTCACACTTTTTTGTTAAGTACATAATTCCATATGTGTTCATTCATAGTTTTGATGCCTTCAGTGAGAATCTACAATGTAAATAGTCATGAAAATAAAAAGGAAACGCATTGAATGAGAAGGTGTGTCCAAAGTTTTGGCCTGTACTGTATATATTTTTACTTATTTAACTGTCTAGTAAAGTTCAAAGACAGTGTTTAAAAAGTGCAATCCACATGTTTACATATGTCTGTGTAAATAATAATTAATCTAAATACTACTAAGTGTGGTAAAGCCACATTTGTTTTTATATTTCTGCAATCTGCACTTGAGTGTGATTTGTTTCTGACTTTCATATGAATGTTTACACCAGGCCTGGTCAGTACTCCATATACTACTGTGATTGAAGTAGTTAAATAAAAGATGTCATTCATATAAATTCATGCATCACCTAATTTCATCATCACATCCAGGCCTGGCCTCCAGGAAATAACAGTTTGTTTAATCTATCTAATTTTGTGTTGTTCATACTATACAATGATTTATTGCTAGTTTTTGTTGAATAATACAGAAGACAAAGAGCTTAAAAAATAATCTCATATTGAATCGCAATCGCACTATATTTTCAAAAATCGTTCAGCCCTACTAGCTAGCCAGGTAGCATAACAGTCTGTTAAGCTGGGAGAGGCTCCGGTCGCTACTGCACATTCAAGAACAGAAGAAAGTTAGCTAGAGGATGAAGAAAGACCGGAGATACACCAGAACAACGTGTGCTCAAGAGAGGAGCCGTCTGTTTTTCCCAAGTTTTTTGTTTCTAAAAATTCTGACATGATTTAGCCACTGTTGTTGCCCGTCACTCTAACATTACTTGGTTGTGCTAACGTTACTCGGCCGTGCTAACGTTAAAGACATGTCACTTCAAGCATGCAGGAGCAACATTATGAACGCAATAACAATCCACCTCAGGTCCTGCTACAGACCGTTGAGAAAGATGGGTTCAGAGCAATGATTAAAACACTAGATTTAAGATGCCTTGCCTCGCTGAAATACGTCTGCCAACCTGCTAACATTATTCAAACACCGAAGGAAGCTGACAGCGAATAATAATAGAATAAGCCATTATAAACCTATATAAAGGCCTAGTCAAGCAAAAGAAAAAGAAATACCGTGATGTACAGTGAAACCACCAGAATCTTAAAAAAATACTGTGATAAAAATTTTTGGTCATACCACCCAGCACTAATTTGTACTACTCTAGAAGTTTGGTACCATTCTGGGCATTATTAGTTGGGTAATTTACGAGATACACCTTTGGTTCCATTAGTGCCTGCACTAAGCCATTCTGCTGATGGCGCTAACTCGACCAATGTTAGACCAATGCAAAGGACCCTACGGTGAAATTTCTCCGAACCATCCCTTTAAATCAGAACACAATAAATGTTGAGGATGACTCATATTTCGCTTCTGCCACCTAAAAAGAGGCAACACAGTTTTTATGTTACTATTTTTAATTAGGCTACATAGGTAGCATCACATTATCTAGAAACCTACTTTTGTTACACTACGCTGGAATAGAGTAAACACAATGAATGGTGATATTTCCCCAGTAATGAAACTTTTGCTCCATTTGATTTGCAGGTTTTAAAACCCTAAAAGATTTGGGACCATTTGAGAAAACATTTGGGGGCTGGAGCCCCAGAAACCAGACCCTCACTCCGCCCCTGTGTCCAAGTTTTATTAAAGAACAGCACTGCTAACAAAGTTCTGCGTACTTGAACACATTTCATTTCCTCCAGCTGCTTCACATTAAAAGCCTCCCACTGGTTCTCTGTTTGAAAGCTTTTATTATGAAACAGCCAGAGAAGATAGAGGAAGCGATCTGTAAACAGTAACAATAGCAGTAAAGTAGGAAGTAATCTAAACTCCAGTCCTGAGAACTGACACAGAGAGACTCTTTAAAGCTGTTAAGTTGGGCTACTGTTTAGTGGGCCTGTGGACAAACAGCCATAGTTATATTGTTACCAATTTCACAAGAAATGAAAAGAGAGGAACTTGCTGCCTGAGTAGAGCTGAAGTTTAGTGTTAATCCTGGTTGTAGAAAGTGTAAATGTGATCAGCTGTACTCAACAGTGTTTGTCAGAGACTCTGCTGTGTTGTTGAGAAAGACCTGATGAAGTCAGTTTGAGTTTTCTTTCAGAGAGAAACAGAGTCTTGTCTCGACTGCAGCGTGGCTGACACTCTGACAAACTTCACTTTCATTTCTGGAGTGTGACGTTGAAGCTCTCCTCTTTCCAGCGTTGCTCCTCCTCTTACTGCAGCTCTGATGTTAGGTTTTGTTTTCTCAGATTTGCATGTTATTGTGTGTTGTCTGGTTAATATGGAGCAAAGGTGATGCTATAACTAACAGGTTATTGTGTTTGTTGGAACTTTAAGGTGCCTCAGCTTGACTTTAACCAGAAGAGTTTAGTTTATTGGACACAAAGAGAGAGACGTCACACAAATATGCAACATATCAATGAGAACACAATAAAGCCCAATACTTGTTTTTATTGTGCTTCTTTATTCTAAAAAAATGTCTTTTATTCATATGACCATATTCTATCTCTTCTCTTTTTTTATGATTATTTTTTTTTGGGGGGGGTTCCCTGTATTTCCCTTTATTTCAGAGTGACCGTGGATAGACAGGAAAGGTGGGAGAGAGATGGGGTATGACACACAGCAAAGGGCCACATGTTGGATTAAAACCCGGACCACTGCAAAGGAATTGGGGTGCATGCTCTTACCCATATTCTATCGCTTCTGATTGGAAAACAAAAAACAATTGCTCAGGCTGTAAGATTTGTGCGTTTCCTAAGATGGCGGCTGACGGCGGCTTCTCGTGTGCAAATCACTCCACCCAAGTAGCAGAAGTAGCAGTGCTTCGCCTTCTGAGAATATAGTTCCCAGTTTGTATACTGTTAGAAGATGGCTGTGTGTCATGTGACCTTGTTATTTGTACACGCTGTAACTACAAATCACAACATGTAAATAGGAACATGTTGGCGTAGCCGGTTACCTCCAGGATCTGTGCTAAGCTAGGCTAGATGGAGCCGGTTACCTCCAGGATCTGTGCTAAGCTAGGCTAGATGGAGCCAGTTACCTCCAGAATCTGTGCTAAGCTAGGCTAGATGGAGCCGGTTACCTCCAGGATCTGTGCTAAGCTAGAATAGATGGAGCCGGTTACCTCCAGGATCTGTGCTAAGCTAGGCTAGATGGAGCCGGTTACCGCCAGGATCTGTGCTAAGCTAGGCTAGATGGAGCCGGTTACCTCCAGCATCTGTGCTAAGCTAGGCTAGATGGAGCCGGTTACCTCCAGGATCTGTGCTAAGATAGGCTAGATGGAGCCAGTTACCTCCAGGATCTGTGCTAAGATAGGCTAGTTGGAGCCGGTGACCTCCAGGATTTGTGCTAAGCTAGGCTAGATGGAGCCGGTTACCTCCAGGATCTGTGCTAAGCTAGGCTAGATGGAGCCGGTTACCGCCAGGATCTGTGCTAAGCTAGGCTAGATGGAGCCGGTTACCTCCAGCATCTGTGCTAAGCTAGGCTAGATGGAGCCGGTTACCTCCAGGATCTGTGCTAAGATAGGCTAGATGGAGCCGGTTACCTCCAGGATCTGTGCTAAGATAGGCTAGTTGGAGCCGGTGACCTCCAGGATTTGTGCTAAGCTAGGCTAGATGGAGCCGGTTACCTCCAGGATCTGTGCTAAGCTAGGCTAGATGGAGCCGGTTACCTCCAGGATCTGTGCTAAGCTAGGCTAGATGGAGCCGGTTACCTCCAGGATCTGTGCTAAGATAGGCTAGATGGAGCCGGTTACCTCCAGGATCTGTGCTAAGCTAGGCTAGATGGAGCCGGTTACCTCCAGGATCTGTGCTAAGCTAGGCTAGATGGAGCCGGTTACCGCCAGGATCTGTGCTAAGCTAGGCTAGATGGAGCCGGTTACCTCCAGCATCTGTGCTAAGCTAGGCTAGATGGAGCCGGTTACCTCCAGGATCTGTGCTAAGATAGGCTAGATGGAGCCAGTTACCTCCAGGATCTGTGCTAAGATAGGCTAGATGGAGCTGGTTACAGCCAGGATCTGTGCTAAGCTAAGCTAGGCTAGATGGAGCCGGTTACCTCCAGCATCTGTGCTAAGCTAGGCTAGATGGAGCCAGTTACCTCCAGCATCTGTGCTAAGATAGGCTAGTTGGAGCCGGTGACCTCCAGGATTTGTGCTAAGCTAGGCTAGATGGAGCCGGTGACCTCCAGGATCTGTGCTAAGCTAAGTTAGATGGAACAAGACAAAGTCCCGATAAGTCGGTGTGTTCCCTCTAAGATGGCCAGTGTTTCCAGCAGCAGCTGAGATGATTATGAGATAAAGAAAACAGTTTTTCTTCCGCTTCATGTAGGCAGACTGTGCACATCCAACAGAAGAGGAGGTCAACCGAAGACCTCTCCCTCCGCCTGTAACCAAGAGGAGAGTTTTACCGGCGTGGATGATGATGGCGGTGGCACATACATACAGTCCCTCCTCCTCTTCCTCCAGTCCCAAAGGTATTTCATCTTTCATGGATTTATTGCTTTTTTCATCTGAACTCCTCAGACCTGTGATCGTCTCTTTACATCTTAATACATTTATTGGGTCATCATTTCCCATTTTTTTTTTAATTCTGCGTCTTAAAATGTCCGTTAAGTTTTTATAAGGCATTAACCCTTGTGTTGTCGCCCCCGTCAACCATGATGCAACTTTTTTTTTAGTTTTTCAGGGTCAAAATGTAAAAAAAATTCCAACGTTTTGGGTTGTCTTTTTCGACACTTTTGTCACTTTTTTTTTTTCGAAATTTCTGTCAATATTTTTCTGCGCTTTTTTGAGCTTTTCTTATTTTTTGTCATTTTCCGGACTTTTTTGAAGATTATCATGACGTTTTTGTCACTTTTTTCTGTGTTTTCTTTTGTTGTCATTTTTTCCTAAGTTTTTTCAACATTCTATTATAAATTTTTCTTTACATGCTATAAAATTAAATAAAACACCTAAATTCAATGAAAGTAGCGAACTGATCATTTATTTTACCATCCACGTTGTTTTAAAATTTGGTTGAAAGAAAACCCAAATTTCTGATATAGAAACTTTTTGAAAATGGGTCAAATTTGACCTGAGAACAACAGGAGCTTTAAATTAAATGTGTGTAAGAATATCCGTATATGTGTATCTTTTTTTTTTTTTCAGTCTTTTGTTTTTATATTTATTCCGTAGCTCGACTGATGACATATATTTTTGAGGCAAGTCATGTTTATTTGTTTTTATCTGTATAGCACAATTCATACACAAGGCAACTCAATACGCTTTACCGAGGCATAGAAACACATTGTAAATATAAACAATACAAGTACATTCAAGAGACAAAGGACACTTAGAACAAGAGAGGAATAGTAACAATTTGGAAACATTATAATAATAAGAAATCATTAAATTAACAGTCAGAGTACATTTAGTCTATATATCCCTATCCCTCCGACTAAAACTACTTCTGAAGGTCCACATGTTCCACCAAAAGCAGTTCCTTCCTGAGACTATTTAGCAGAGGCACCGTGGCTCCGTCTGGAGCTTAGCCCCACCCACGACGATTGTGATTGGTTTAAAGAAATGCCAATAAACACAGAGCACGTTGTTCTCCCATCTCCCCAGGAATACTGTGTGGACTATAGCCAGACCTTCCATCGCAGTGCTGTGGAGGAAGGTCTGGCTATGCGAGACTAGTGTTAATGTAAACTGAAGCACTGAGTTTGTGTTACTCTGTCTAGAGTGCAGCTCGGGACGCATACGCCTTCACTATTTCTGTCCATATGTCTTTGTGTTTGGGGACGCTGCTGAAGCTGACAGACATCTGGACATTACGCTGAGAGGTTGCACAGTTTACTTTAATTTGTATGGTATTTAATCCTCCTGTTGTCCTCGGGGCTCAAATTTGACCCATTTTCTAAAAGTTTCTATATCAGAAATTTGGGTTTCTTTCAACAAAATTTTCAAAAGAAATAACGTGGATGGTTCCCTTGAAACTTAAAAAAGTGACAAATGTTGGGAAAAGCTTCAAAAACGTGGGGGAAAAACATCAAAAATGTGCAGAAATTTTTTTTTGGGAAAAAGTGACAAAAACGATGAAGAAAATGACAAAAACGTCGGTGGAAAAGCAGCAAAAGTGTCGAAAAAGACGTCCAACACAGTTAAATTTTGACCCAGAAAAACAAAAAGTTACACGGTCAACAGAAAGACAACACAAGGGTTAAGGTTAAAACCATAGGTTGTTCATTTAAAGTGCAGTCTGTCATAGTTGCTGAAACTGACCCTATGTTCCAGTAGAACTACATGAAGCAGGTCATTAAATAAATAATATCTGGCTCCTCTGGCACCACCTACAGCCTGTCTAACTGCATGTTAATCACTGCTCATGCACACGCATTCATTCTCCCTTGTGGGGGGAGGGGCCTAGGAGACTGATAAGTTGTCGATGTTAAAATTTTAAATGTTAAAAAGTCCTGGACCTTCACAATCCTAACTACGGCACCTTTAAATGTGAAGATTTCATCCAAACAGTATATAAAAAAGTTATAAAACAATTTAAAAGATGTTTAAAAACAACAGCCTACCTTTTAATTTAGTCAATGTGTTGTTAATATTGTTTTCAGATGATATTATTTCATTTATAAAAACAAGAGTTGGTCTTCAAAAAGTATTTTTCCAAAGAGAGGGTGGTCCTGATATTTGGGTCCCTACGGTAGCTGCACTAATATAATCTTCAGTCATACAGCGCTGTAGTACAAAGTGCTCTTACACCTTGTTGAACCAGGATTCAAACGGTTTTTTAAAGCCCTTTGTGCCGTGGGACAGGTTCAGCTCTAATCCCCCAAAGTGTCCTGTGAAGGACGGAGAGTCTGTGTTCAGGTGATGTTGTCCAGTTGCTACGGCGACGTTGTCGGGACGTTTGTTGACGTTACAGAGCAGCTGGAGGCGACCGAGAGTCTGAGGACCGTCTCTGTCTCCGATACAGGAGGCTGACTGCTGGGGTTAGTTTGAACGAGACAATCAAAGACAGTTAGTCTTTCATATCATATCGATATCAGGACACTCAGCACATAATAGAGGACGGGGGGGGGGTCTCTCTCTCGCTCTCTCTCTCTCTCTCTCTCTGTGTATGTCTCTCTCTCTCTCTCTGTGTGTATGTCTCTCTCTCTCTCTCTCTGTGTATGTCTCTCTCTCTCTCTCTCTCTGTGTATGTCTCTCTCTCTCTCTCTCTGTGTCGCTCTCTCTCGCTCTTTCTCTCTCCCTCTGTCTGTCTCTCTATGTTCTCTCTCTCTCTCGCTCTTTTTGTCTCGCTCTCTCTATCTCTGTCTGTCTCTCTCTGTCTCTCTCTCTATCTCTGTGTCTCTTTCACACTATGGGTGATTTACTAACACTGGCGCAGTTTGCGCTGCGTCTGTTTATGCGAGTTCGGTAATAGCGCACGCTATGCTTCCACATTTTGCGTAGTATTTATCAACCCTGACACCCATCAGCCAATCAGCGTCTTTCTCCGCCCACTATACCGGAGATTGCGCTGTAACAAAGCGCTACTGGTGCTATGATATGGCTGAGTGCAGACTGTGATATTCCCACTGCTGATGCTATGACTGTTTAAATGATCCTGATGCTGATATATTTGTAATGTAGCGAGGAGTTTAACAACTGCTGGAATGGGATGTGAACGCTGAGTGGGAGACCCAATTTCATCTTTGATTTCTTCCAGTAACTCTAATATTGCACGGCTGCTTGATCTGTAACGCTAAATGATGCTGTGTTCACTGACAAAGTGTGATTCTTATGTTAAAAATATTTTCAGCCTCGCCTATGTCTTCGTCTTGCTCAGATTACTGTTGCCATTTCACCAGCGGCATAAAGGTCTACGAGGAAACTCGACTGCGGCTGGTTCAGACCTGCTTTAACGAGGCGGAGAATTTCCCCCGCAGAATAGAGATGCGCTCTTACTGACAGTCTTTGTAAATACCACGGAATATATAATTAGGCGCACTTTGCGCTTATCCTCCCACCTTTTTGGGTGGAACTCCCACTTTCCCCACGACCCTCCCACGAACGCATATTGAAAGCGCAACTTGTCTCTTCTCGCTCATGTGGCAACAATCTGCGATTTTACTCAAGTGTCCCTGTTAGTAAATAGCCCGCATCGGTTACGTCCGTCTTTGCGACCAATTAGCGCCTGGAAACAGGAGCAAACGGCTTGATAAATCTAGCCCTTAGTGTCTCTCTCTCTTTGTCTATCTCTCTCTCTGTCTCTTTCTCTCTCTCTGTCTATCTTTAAAAAAATGTTCCCTCTTAATTTAACGCTAAAGTTCACAAATTCAGAATTAAAAATTCACTGTTACCAAATTCAACTGCAAAGTCCAGTCCTTCCAGAAAAATTTGGAGTTTTTTTGTGATTGTTGTGGTCAAAAATCCTTGACTATGCGTCACGTTTTCTTAAAAAATGCGATGGAGTATGCAAGATATTTATGCAATTTTATGCGATGAAATGCGAAGATGCTTTGTTGTAAACAAATTCAAACCCAAGCGCTCTTTGGTGACATGGCTGATTTACATTACTGTTGATCATCGTATAAACCCCGCCCCCCTGACAATTTGATTGGTCCAAACACCTCTGGTTCGAGCTAGGGCTGGGCGATATGGAGAAAATCAGATATCACGATATTCTTGACCAAATACCTCGATATCGATATTGCGGCGATATTCTAGGGTTGACAATTGGTTCTCTAACAAAATATCTTCACACTTAGATTTTTGATAAATAATCATCAGTAATGTGGACATAATGACTAAGTGGGTAAAGGCAAATAATAGAACAGCTAGAACAGTCTGGTAAGTTCAGAACAGTACATCACTTTACTGTAATGCAGCCTTTAAAACCAGGAAAAGACACTTATGTCATATCACAATATCCAAAATCTAAGACGATATCTAGTCTCATATCACGATATCGATATATTGCCCAGCCCTAGTTGGAGCATAGTTGCTCCACAACGGATCAGGTCCACACCGAAACTTCCCGACCTCAGATGTTGTGGGCGGGGCTAAGTTCGGCTGGCATCCAGACTAGATGTTTCCTGTTTCCTGTACGGGGACTCTCACAGCACCTCAAAACCACTCTTGACAAGTCTGATCTCCGCTGTCTCTGCTGCTGTAATATTTCCTCTGAAGCAAAGCAGACGTCTCTGCTACTGACAGGCCGCCTCCGCTACTGCGTCCATCCGCCCAGCGCCGCACTTAAAGAGCCGAGTTCAGACGGCCAGAGTGGACCGATGGAAAAGGTCCAGTTTCACTCAACTCTCAGGAGAAAGGAGGCAGAAGTGTGTTCATAGTCGCAGCAAGAGTTGGACTAGTTTGCAGTGGTGGAAAGTACAGTAATTAAGTACTTTTTCTCTCATGTACTATACTGTCATCCTTTTTTTTAGGGCTGCTTTTTATATTGAATTCAACGTTCAATTTGTTCAACAAAAGAAAGTTGGAAATGATTTCCTCTCATTTGTTTTAAACTCAACAACCAGTTTTTTTGAGGAGAAAACTGAAAGCTGCAGAACTGAGAACACTTTAATATCTGTTCATTTAGCATGTTATATCATCTTGCGATGTGCATATTGTCCTCATATCATGTCATGTAGCCCTTATTGCAATTCATTTTATAGATATTCTTTGAGTTGCTGGCCTCTAGTGGCTGTCAAATCCTCTGGAGTGATTTTAGTTTCTGTGTTTTAGTTCCAACAGCTGCTAAGCGAAGTAAAGCGCCGTCCGCCAGCGCTAAAGGAGCAGCAGCCAAACAGGCCACGCCCCCCAAAACCTCCTCACCGCAGGGGGCGGGGCTTAGCGAGGAGGAGGAGAAGGAAGAGGAGGAGGAGGAGGAGAGGCCGAAGAAGAGGCGGAGGAAGAGGAGCGATGAGGAACAGACAGCATCTCAGTCGAAAACAGTTGAGTACAGTCGGTGGCTGATATCACACACACACACACGTTTTCACTGCTTTTTTGTTTATTTGTCTCCCACAAATTAATAATTTTTGCCCCAAATAAAGTCTCCTGTCAGTCTCACCTTTTGAGTTATAATTTGGAGTAATGTTAGGGTGCATTCAGACTAAAACATCTAATCTCATTGTGTTAATATTTTGGGAAAGCACCAATAGTTAATGCTACAACAATGCTACGTTATCGACATCAAGGTATTTGGTCTAAAATATGGTGATATTTGATGTTCTCCATATCGCCCAGCTCTGGCTCCAGTCGACTTTTTCTTGTCAAAAAAAGACTCATTAGGGTCTTACACCCGACGCAAGTTTCTTTGCCAGTTTAAGACCGACCCAGTTGTCAGTTTCCCGCCGTTGTTTAAATAGCAAATGCACCTGTGCCCATTTTTGCGCCCATGGGTGTGCTGGTCTTACAGGGAGGTGTGTTCAGGTGCATTCTGGGAGTATTGCTATGTTGAGGCAGCGGGAAGTGATCGCTAACCTGACTCCACCAGATGCATCGCTTCGCATTTGCTCGGCATATCCATCTGGGAACTTTCCGTTGGAGAACTTTTGGGAAGGGATGAAAATCCTGGTTAGCTGATTGGATAAACAATCTGTCTATCACCTATGTTGATGAGAGACGGGCCAAATCAACCAATCGGATCCACGAAGCGTATGAAAATACAACCACAAGCCCGCCCCTGCTGCTGCAGGCAAAGCATAGCTCGTTAGCTCAGCAAGCAAGCAACATGTCGGTAAAGGAGATTTACCGTTTGTGTAACGAGAATTTAGGAATAAAAAGGCCCCATTTCAGGTTCCCGGACCGCTGTCTGAAAATACTGGTTAGCTGATTGGATAAACCATCTGTCTATCACCACCTAACCCGCCTCAAAACCAACGCTGATTGGCCCGGTCGTTCGGCTAACGGCTCCAAATTTTCTCTACCTCAAGATGCCAGACTGATCTGCGAGTGGAAAACTGGAGCTCACCAGATCAGGACGGTCTCACGAGGCTAAGTGATGGCACCATTGACCAACAAAAACCTGGTCTAAAGTCAATAACGCAACATTTCATTATTATTTTAACAGAGCATTAGTAAAATGCTCCTAGGCTCGTGCACAGCAGCGCGCACACACTATGCTTGTTACACACATAGGGACACACAGCAGCACACACACATGCAGAAGATTACAAATAAAAATATTAGGGTGTAAATCCTCCATCATAACAGCAATGCTCCAAGGTCCAAACGCGCCTGGCTTTTAAAGGGAATGGGAGATGATCTCTGATTGGTTGATTGCATGTTACGCCCAAAACACACCTCTGATTAATGAAGACACTAAGGACAACCCTTTAGAACCAAGCGCCCTAAACACGGACCCTTATTTACCGCCATCAAACTAGTAAAAAGTGGATTTGTACATGCCCTAAACACACCTGTGCCAGGCGCTTCACACCGTGCACTCAGATGGTTCAAATATGGCCCTGAGTGTGAACGCAGCCTTATGTAACCCGTTGTGTGTCTGTTACTGTCGTCTGCCCTCAGGATCTTCCTCCCCAGCAGCCCTCGCTTCGTCTTCCGAGCGAATCCAAGCGGTCGGAGATGAGCGACGAGTCCGACGGCTTCCCCATGGAGACGGACGAGGCCGGGGGAGGCGGAGAGACCTCCACAGCTGACGGAAACGCCGTGAAAAACGGCCGCCGGCAGATGAAACGAGCCGAGTCCGGACCGCGACTCAGAACGGCGTGTCCGTACGGGAAGAGCTGCTACAGGTAGGGCTGGGTAGACTTCAAAAAACATTCCATAGTAATGCAATGTACAGTACAGGCCAAAAGTTTGGACACACCTTCTCATTCAATGTGTTTCCTTTTTATTTTCATGACTATTTACATTGTAGATTCTCACTGAAGGCATCAAAACTATGAATGAACACATATGGAATTATGTACTTAACAAAAAAGTGTGAAATAACTGAAAACATGTCTTATATTTTAGATTCTTCAAAGTAGCCACCCTTTGCTTTTTTTTGATAACTCTGCAAACCCTTGGTGTTCTCTCAATGAGCTTCATGAGGTAGTCACCTGAAATGGTTTTACCTTCACAGGTGTGCTTTGTCAGGGTTCATTAGTGGGATTATTTCCCTTATTAATAAAAAAAGCAAAAGGTGGCTACTTTGAAGAATCTAAAATATAAGACATGTTTTCAGTTATTTCACACTTTTTTGTTAAGTACATAATTCCATATGTGTTCATTCATAGTTTTGATGCCTTCAGTGAGAATCTACAATGTAAATAGTCATGAAAATAAAAAGGAAACGCATTGAATGAGAAGGTGTGTCCAAACTTTTGGCTTGTACTGTACATGTACATTACATGTAATTTAGCTGATGCTAAGACTTCCAATAAAGTCAAGTCAAGTGGGTTTACTTGTCATTTCCACCATATACACTGTATATAGTTAGACCAAACAACGTTTCACCTCGGATCAAGTGGTGTTACACATTTAAAAATATCCAAAAACAACATTTGAGACAGGCTGCATTTAGTGCACACACATAATACATCGGGGAAGACCCAGGACTAGGTGGAGGGATTATATCTGCACCTTGGCCTGGGAACGCCTCGGGATCCCCCAGTCGGAGCTAGTTGATGTGGCTCGGTGAAAGGGAAGTTTGGGGAACCCTGCTGGAGCTGCTGCCCCCGCGACCCGACACCGGATAAGCGGACGAAGATGGATGGATGGATGGACATTATAGATTATACATAAAGTGCAATTACTAGTCTACTTAAAGTAGAGCATTTAAGACAAGACAAGGGACAGGACAGACAACAGAAGACAGGGCATAAGTGGACTTAGAACCGAGCACTGATTGTTAGAAGTTAGGTTCACTGTGAGGTGGAGGTAGAATACACAGACTTTAGCAGCTTTCAACTCTGAATGTGCAAACTCGTAGTAAGGGCAAGTACATTAGCTTTAAATAAGCCAAACTACAAAGAGCCATATGGAAGTGCAGCTTTAAGAATAGATATATAGTGAGGAAAATATGTATTTGAACATCCTGCTATTTTGCAAGTTCACCCACTTGGAAATCATGGAGGGGTCTGAAATTGTCATCGTAGGTGCATGTCCACTGTGAGAGACATAATCTAAAAAAAAAAAAATCCAGAAATCACAATATATGATTTTTTAACTATTTATTTGTATGAAACAGCTGCAAATAAGTATTTGAACACCTGTCTATCAGCTAGAATTCTGACCCTCAAAGACCTGTTAGTCTGCCTTTAAAATGTCCACCTCTACTCCATTTATTATCATAAATTAGATGCACCTGTTTGAGGTTGTTAGCTGCATAAAGACACCTGTCCACCCCATACAATCAGTAAGAATCCAACTTCTAACATGGCCAAGACCAAAGAGCTGTCCAAAGACACTAGAGACAAAATTGTATACCTCCACAAGGCTGGAAAGGGCTACGGGGAAATTGCCAAGCAGCTTGGTGAAAAAAGGTCCACTGTTGGAGCAATCATTAGAAAATGGAAGAAGCTAAACATGACTGTCAATCTCCCTCGGACTGGGGCTCCATGCAAGATGTCACCTCGTGGGGTCTCAATGATCCTAAGAAAGGTGAGAAATCAGCCCAGAACTACACGGGAGGAGCTGGTCAATGACCTGAAAAGAGCTGGGACCACCATTTCCAAGGTTACTGTTGGTAATACACTAAGACGTCATGGTTTGAAATCATGCATGGCACGGAAGGTTCCCCCTGCTTAAACCAGCACATGTCAAGGCCCGTCTTAAGTTTGCCAATGACCATTTGGATGATCCAGAGGAGTCCTGGGAGAAAGTCATGTGGTCAGATGAGACCAAAATAGAACTTTTTGGTCATAATTCCACTAACCGTGTTTGGAGGAAGAAGAATGATGAGTACCATCCCAAGAACACCATCCTTACTGTGAAGCATGGGGGTGGTAGCATCATGCTTTGGGGGTGTTTTTCTGCACATGGGACAGGGCGACTGCACTGTATTAAGGAGAGGATGACCGGGGCCATGTATTGCGATATTTTGGGGAACAACCTCCTTCCCTCAGTTAGAGCATTGAAGATGTGTCGAGGCTGGGTCTTCCAACATGACAATGACCCGAAGCACACAGCCAGGATAACCAAGGAGTGGCTCTGTAAGAAGCATATCAAGGTTCTGGCGTGGCCTAGCCAGTCTCCAGACCTAAACCCAATAGAGAATCTTTGGAGGGAGCTCAAACTCCGTGTTTCTCAGCGACAGCCCAGAAACCTGACCAGAGAAGATCTGTGTGGAGGAGTTGGCCAAAATCCCTCCTGCAGTGTGTGCAAACCTGGTGAAAAACTACAGGAAACGTTTGACCTCTGTACTTGCAAACAAAGGCAAATATTAACATTGATTTTCTCAGGTGTTCAAATACTTATTTGCAGCTGTATCATACAAATAAATAGTTAAAAAATCATACATTGTGATTTCTGGATTTTTTCTTTTTTAGATTATGTCTCTCACAGTGGACATGCACCTACGATGACAATTTCAGACCCCTCCATGATTTCTAAGTGGGAGAACTTGCAAAATAGCAGGGTGTTCAAATACTTATTTTCCTCACTGTATATATTTTTAGTATTATTATCTGAGGTCCATTTGGAAGAGATGTGGTTTTAGCATTCGGTGGAAGATGCGTAGGCTTTGTCATTAGGGAGCTCATTCCACCATTTAGGAGCCAGGATTAGTTCTCCCTCGCTGTGAGGGGGCAGCGAACAGGTTGGCTGATCCAGAGCGGAGCTAGCGGGCTGGGGGTTTGACCGTGTCCTGGATGTACGCTGGGGCTGATCCGTTCCTGGCCCTGTATGCAAGTACTAGTGTCTTGAAGCAACTGGTAACATAACATTACATTACATGTCATTTAGCTGACGCTTTTATCCAAAGCGACTTACAGTCAGAGGCTGCACGCCTGTGGAGCAACTAGGGGTTAAGTGTCTTGCTCAGGGACACACTGGTCGATGTATCACAGAGGGATTCGAATCCCGGTCTTCCACACCAAAGGCATGTGACATATCCACTGCGCCGTCACCACTCCATGGCGCAGTGGATATGATAAGCGCGAGAGAGAACTCGGGGAGGTTGAAGACGAGCCGACGCTGCTGCGTTCTGAATGAGCTGCATTGAGCCGGACGGCACATACAGGCAGGCCAATCAGGAGGGAGCATGCAGGCAGGCCAATCAGGAGGCAGTTGCAGTAGTCTAGACGTGAGATGACTAGAGCCTGAACCAGAACCTGAGCCGCCTTCTGTGTTAGAAGGGGACCTATCCTTCTGATGTTACGTAGCATGTATCTACACGATCGGGTGGTTGCAGCGATGTTGGCAGTGAAGGAGAGTTGGTCGTCAAGTGTCACACCCAGGTTTCTAGCAGTCTGGGTGGAGACTACCACAGAGTTGTCCATTGTTATAGTCAGGTCCTGGGTAGGTGAGCCCTTCCCTGGAAGGAAAAGGAGCTCAGTCTGGTCGAGGTTGAGTTCCAGATGTCCAGGACATCCAAGAAGAGATGTCTGTCAGACAGTAGCAAAGTAGACACAGTTATTGTTTTCCGTACATGTTTTCAGCCCCCTGAACAGTTATTTTTTACCTCTTTTGGGGAGTGGGTTGTCTTTCATATTTTTCTGAGCGTCTAAATATTAAATCTAAATCTACGCCTATGCTAAGGATGCAATTCACTCTGTGCCTAAAAAGTATTGAGTTTGGCAGCCAGCCCTAGTTACAGTTGCGTTCGCCCGTGCACAAACAGCAACCGCTGAGCTTCTACACAGCACTAAATAAACACAAGGTTTAAGGGGCGAATTCATCTCGAGCCCTGCCAGAGGGCTTTCTCTTTGATGTGGCTCATTTTCCAACGAATATGACATGAAGTGCACTCGAGCTGATGAACGCGAAGCCAGGAACAGAATCGGGTCCAAAAGCTTCTCATAAGCAGCCAGCTGCTTCCTGTCTCTCTGCTTTTCATCCTCAAGAGATGCTACATCTTCAATTTAAGATCAAAAGCTAATCGTGGACCTTGTAAAGGTTTTTTGTTCTGAGACAACACTGGATCCCAGGGATAAGCTGCAGTGAAAGAAGCGTTGATTTACCTTTTTGAAGCTCCCAAGCTGACGCAGACTACCGTCTCTGACTGGTGGGAAATCATCTCCGTGCACACAGAGAGAGAGAGAGAGAGAGAGGAAACTTTAGAGCCTCGTATACAGCTGACCGATTAATATCATCCAGCTGCAGAGCTGGAAGCGCTGAGTGAGTGAAAGTCCCCCCAAAAAAACAGTAACAGACACAGTTTTCCTTTTTTGAACTTGAGTTTTTATTGGATTTTCCATACACCGCAACTGTACACAGTCACATCAGTTGTATGTGTTAATTAAGTAGACCAAATAAAAACCAACAAGCCAAAAAGAAACGTTTGTGTTGTTGTTTATATAGCCACAAAAATAAAGAAATATTCTAGGGATAGGAATCACCAGCACCACCTGCAAAATGGGGATTATGTCCAGCAGACAGACTGACCTACACATATATAATAATAGATCGATACTTGGTATTGCGGCGTATAAAACTTAAAAACTAATCCAAACGCCGCAGCAGGCTAAGACATGTGGTTTTACACTGAAGACGTGTCACGCTGAACCATTGCACTTGATGTAATGTCTTTAATGATCCATTTCACAGACTTGGCAAGAAGCAGCACTTACTTGTATTGATGCATTTCATAAGCCGTGCAAAGATACCTCAGACAGTGCAGTAATAGCAGATACCAACGGTGACGGTCAACAGAAAGTTTCTCCACGTGCTCACCCTGCAGCCATCATACCAACACCTGGTCAAACCCGCACAAGTGAATGCACGCACACACTAATACAGTTACCACACCCCGGTGACACCCACAATAGTCAGCGACGTCACTAAGCGTGTGCACATACACAACAGTGCAAAAAAGGAAGAAAGCTCATAAGATGAATCAAACCCGATGTATGGCTCCTACACTTGGCGTCTATGTATCGATACAGTTGTGCCACGGAAAATATTGCGATACTATGCTGTATCGATTTTTTTTTTTCCCCCACCCCTAAAATATACACATTTCAAGTAGCTGCTTTAGCCACAAAAAAGTCCAAGCTGTCACGGAGCTTTAATAAGAACTGCTCCCACTAGGGCTGCTCCCTCGTAGTGGATTAGTCGACTAATCGGTGGTTTTGGAGTTGACTGAGTCTTGTCTGATGCTTTTTTTCATGCTGAATGACTTATTTCCAAGAAACGTACGAGCACATCTCTGGTAAACACAAGAATTAAAGTGGTAAGGGATAGCACGACTCTTTGTGGAGAAACTCAGATTTACAGATCTGTCGATTAAATCAACTAATCGATTAGTCGGTACGATTGAATGAGTGTTAGTCGACTAAGAAGTTCTTCAATCGAGCACAGCCCTACTGCCCACACCGCTCCACCTAACGTGCGGTCAGGTAACACTGGGTGTAGCGGAGCCTTTACGGTGAATTAACCAGCCAGTAGTGACATGGGTTAACTGCTGCAGACCTCTCTCCTCTAATCACCTCCGTCTTCTTTCTCTTCTCCAGGAAGAACCCGGTCCATTTCCAGGAGTGCAGTCACCCCGGTGACACGGACTATGAGGACGAGGAAGAGGAGCAGGAGGAAGAGGAAGAGGAGACGGGGGAGGACCGACCCGAGTGTCCCTACGGCACCGACTGCTACAGGTCAGACATCACAGCAACAAGCTGGTGAAAGGCACCATGGGGCCAACGCTAATGGGACAGAGAGGGGGTGACATTACTGAAAAGACACACACAGACACACACTCACACACAGACACACACAGAGACTCTCACACAGACACACAGACTCACACAAAGACACACACACACACACACACACACACACACACACACACACACACACACACACAGAGACTCTCACACAGACACACAGACTCACACACAGACTCCCACACAGACACACACACACACAGACACACACACACAGACTCACACACAGACTCCCACACAGACACACACACACACAGACACACACACACAGACTCACACAAAGACACACACACACACACAGACTCACACACAGACACACAGACACACACAAAGACTCACACACAGACTCACACACACACACACACAGACTCACACACAGACACACAGACACACACAAAGACTCACACACAGACTCACACACACACACAGACGCACACACAGACTCACACACAGACTCACACACACACTCTCACACACACACAGACTCACACAAAGACACAGACACACACACACACACACACACACACACACACAGAGACTCTCACACAGACACACAGACTCACACAAAGACACACACACACACACAGACTCACACACAGACACACACACACAGACTCACACAAAGACACACACACACACACACACACACACAGACACACACACACAGACTCACACAAAGACTCACACACAGACTCACACACACACAGACTCACACACAGACTCACACACACACTCTCACACACACAGACTCACACACAGACTCACACACAGACTCACACACACACAGACTCACACACAGACTCACACACACACAGACTCACACACAGACACACACACACAGACTCACACACAGACTCACACACAGACTCACACACACACAGACTCACACACAGACTCACACACACACTCTCACACACACAGACTCACACACAGACTCACACACACAGACTCACACAAAGACACACACAGACACACAGACTCACACAAAGACACACACACACACACACACAGACTCACACACAGACACACACACACAGACTCACACAAAGACACACACACACACACACACACACACACACACACACACACACACACACACACACAGACAGACAGACAGACAGACAGACAGACAGACACAGGTTACGGGTGGCAGAATAAGACTTTACATCAGGGGTTCCCAAACGGTTTACTCAGAGATCTGCATCTGGGCGCCCGGGTAGCTCACCTGGTAGAGCGGGCGGCCATATATAGAAGTTCACTCCTCCACGCAGCGGCCGCAGGTTCGACTCCGACCTGCGGCCCTGTGCTGCATGTCGTTCCCCCCCTATCTCTGCCC
>CM046788.1:40094375-40206875 GCA_025617405.1 Perca schrenkii
CACGCCCAGAATGCACCTGAACTATGAAGGTAAATATGGTGCAAAACGTGAGAGCTTGTAGAATACAATGTGAGAACTTGCAGAACAAAAAATTTGAACTTGTATGTTAAAATTTGCACTTGTCAAATTAAAATTTGCACTTGTAAAAAATATTCACACATGTGATCTGAATTTGAAGTCACACAAAGAAAAAAAACACGAGAGCAAAGAAAAAATCTGAACTTGGAAATTGAAATTTGCACAAATATTCACAAATGTGTAGATTGATATTTGCATGAACACAATGACAGCTGCAAACTTGTAATGCAACATTTACTCGTGTACTTTTTTTTTTACTCAGGTTCATTTTCCATCACAACCACAATTCAGTGATTACAACCTCTCGAATCTGTCCCTGTATGCGCTCTCTCGCATCACAAAGTGGAGAATCTGCGCCTCGACTTTTGCAACACTTGTTGCGATACATTTGGTGCAAAACTAATTTGTACCTGTGGACTTAGGCTGTGGAGCTCTGAGCCAACAGGACGGGGAAAGCAGGGTTTCTATCGCCAGATGAGGGTCAACTCTGTCCGGCTTATTTAGCTATGTAGCATGGAAGCTTGGTGGAATAGCAGGCTAGCGTTAGCTAACTAACCAACCAGCCATCTTCTAAATAAATACATTTTAATTATCTTAACACTTTTTAACAGTCAAACTGAAACTCTGGCGGTGCGCTCCAGGTCCTGCAGCCGCAGACGGACCGTCACCAGTGGGGATCGGCCAGCGGAGCAACGTTGCTATTATTGCCAGAAAGCTTCGCTGCCGACCTCCACCTGCAGTCGGAGCTCCAGCGGGACACGGAGAGCCCCGCACCCGGTAGCAGCGGCACATCCCCCCTGAAGCTCACCGCCAGTGTTGGTGGAATAGCAAGCTAGCGTTAGCTAACTAACCAGCTTCTAAATAAATACCCTTTAGTTATCTAAACACTTTAACAGTCAAACTGAAACACTGGCGGTGAGCTCCAGGTCCTGCAGCCGCAGATGGACCGTCATCAGCGGGTAACATGTGCCAAGTTCTGCATCCCTGCCAAGACTTCCATCCACAAGGGGAAATAATGATTTTATAAGGCAAAGTAGCTAATGTTTAATTAAAATTTAGGCTATATACATTTCTTTGTCATGTTCATCAATGATGATTATAATTTTAGAACGTTTAGAGACATCAATGTTTTATCAGACTATCATTTCCTTGCTACCTGGGTGCAATTCTCGGCAGCAACGAGGGTGAAGAGATGACGCATTATTTCGGCAGAAATGATTGCCCGCGAGGTGGATGTAATTCTGCAGAAGCTATTGTTGCTGCCCAAGCGGGTGCAATGATTGGCAGTTATGCAAAATGTGGGCACAACATCAGCAAAGCAAGCTGTGGTCATGGCCGGGGGATGTGCCGCTGCTACCGGGTGCGGGGCTCTCCGTGTCCCGCTGGAGCTCCGACTGCAGGTGGAGGTCGGCAGCGAAGCTTTCTGGCAATAATAGCAACGTTGCTCCGCTGGCCGATCCCCACTGGTGACGGTCCGTCTGCGGCTGCAGGACCTGGAGCTCACCGCCAGAGTTTCAGTTTGACTGTTAAAAAGTGTTAAGATAATTAAAATGTATTTATTTAGAAGATGGCTGGTTGGTTAGTTAGCTAACGCTAGCCTGCTATTCCACCAAGCTTCCATGCTACATAGCTAAATAAGCCGGACAGAGTTGACCCTCATCTGGCGATAGAAACCCTGCTTTCCCCGTTCTGTTGGCTCAGAGCTCCACAGTCTAAGTCCACAGGTACAAATTAGTTTTGCACCAAATGTATCGCAACAAGTGTTGCAAAAGTCGAGGCGCAGATTCGCCACTTTGTGATGCGAGAGAGCGCATACAGGGACAGATTCGAGAGGTTGTAATCACTGAATAGTGGTTGTGATGGAAAATGAACCTGAGTAAAAAAAAAAGTACATGAGTAAATGTTGCATTACAAGTTTGCAGCTGTCATTGTGTTCATGCAAATATCAATCTACACATTTGTGAATATTTGTGCAAATTTCAATTTACAAGTTCAGATTTTTTTTACAAGCTCTCGTGTTTTTTTTCTTTGTGTGACTTCAAATTCAGATCACATGTGTGAATATTTTTTACAAAGTGCAAATTTTAATTTTACAAGTGCAAATTTTAACATACAAGTTCAATTTTTTTGTTCTGCAAGTTCTCACATTGTATTCTACAAGCTCTCACGTTTTGCACCATATTTACCTTCATACTGAACACACCTCCCTGTAAGACCAGCACGCCCAGAATGCACCTGAAGACACCTCCCTGTAAGACCAGCATGCCCAGAATGCACCTGAACACACCTCCCTGTAAGACCAGCACGCCCAGAGTGCACCTGAACACACCTCCCTGTAAGACCAGCACGCCCAGAATGCACCTGAACACACCTCCCTGTGAGACCATCATGCCCAGAATGCACCTGAACACACCTCCCTGTAAGACCAGCATGCCCATGGGCGCAGGAGCATTTGGTATTTAAATGATATGGGCGCTGTTCGGAGATTGAGAACTGCGTCGGTCTTAAACTAGCAAAGACACTTGCGTCGGGCCTTGCGCTGCGCTGCGCCGGGTGCAAGATAGGACCCTAAAACATGTTCAAACGAGGCCACGGCCCTTTTAGGAGACAGGAAGAGTGTAGCGTTTCATACCATTGGCGCTGCTTGAAATGTGCTACCTTGAGTATAGAGGATCTTTTGGAGGGACTTTGCCTTTCACGTAGGGCTGGACGATTTTAGCTAAAATCCTAATCCCAATTAATCAAAGAAGTTATCTTGGTTACGATTATTGAACGATTATTTTAAATTTATTTTTCTTTTCTTATACTGTAAATATGTTCACGGTTATTTTTTCTAATGAAAGAGTGCATAATCCTATCTTTGTGATTCCAAAATAAGGAAACAACACACAGATAGCAATTAATGCTTATTTATTAAATATTTCAAACAACTGAACTTAAATCTACAACTGTAGATTTTACAATGAAATAAAAATAAAAAAAGTAATTTAGTAAGTTTTAATGTAAACTGGGCGGAGTCACGTGACTACACACGCGGCGGCCGTAATATGTTTTAAGGGAAAAGTACATTAACACACAGTGGGCGGCGCGGAAATATTAACAGGATTAAAAGACCGGAATAATCGACTTGGTAAAATTACGTCGGTTATAGGCTCTGAATTTCAGTTTCGATTATTTTTCGATTAATCATCCAGCCCTACTTTCACGGTCATGAGAACACAATGAAATGACTTCTTTGGAACATTGTGACTCTCCTTCTCTTTTATCTGTATGTCTGTCTCTGTTTTTCCATTCCCACCAAGAGTAGAACAGTGAACCAGGTCATCAAAAAAGACTGATTTAAAAATGCGCTCAAAGAAAAGAAAGAGGCACTCTCCCACGGTGCTCACGAAGTCTCTTTGCCTCTGTGACTCGCTCTGATTTATAACCTCATGTTTTTATGTTTTTACAGCACGTGCCACACGCGGCGTCCCCAAGAAGGACGCCGGAGACGAGGACTCTGGGGACGACGACAGCTTCATCGACGATGACAGCGAGGACGCGGGCGATGACTCAGACTACCTTCCTCCCGTCTCCGACAACAGCGACAAGGAAGACGTCAAGGCACTGCAGAAGGAAGCAAAGGCCTTCATGAAGAGAAAGTAGACCCAGACTTTCAGTTTTTTTCTTTTCGCTCTTTGTTTTGAAGCTGCAGAGACTCGACTGGAGAAGAGTCGACAATGCTTGGTACGGCGTTATTTACTAGGGCTGCCACCTCTTAGTCGATTAGTCGACTAATTAGGCGTTTTGGTCTTAGTCGACTAAGATTTCTTTAGTCCATTAGTCATTTTTTATGCTTATTCATGCTTAATTACTTATTTCCAAGAAACTTCTGAGCACATTTATGGTAAACACAAGATTTAAAGTGGAGCTTTTGCAGGATTAATTGTGGAGAAACTCAGTTTTACAGATGGTTAATTAACTACATTTATATTGTGCTTTTCTAGTCTTAACCACCTCTCAAAGCACACAGCTCTGTCAATTAAATCAACTAATCCATTAGTCAACAAAATCCTATAAGTGTTAGTCGATTAAGAATTTCTTTATTCGAGGACAGCCCTAGTTATTTCAGTCGATACCTTAAAATATATCGAGTACCGATACACGGCCATCGCCTTGATACAGCATCGTCACGTAGTCCTGGACGGCCGCTCAGGTGAAGAATATATTTTTGACATTTGATGCTCACGAAGTGATTTATTTTCTCTTTTAAATATGAATGTGTACCCGAGGAAAAGCATCACTTTTTAGAGGGATTGAAAGAAGTTGTGTGCTGTGCCTGTTGACGTCTGTGTCCTAATTTGGAAAAAAAACAACCCGAGCCAATTAGAGCTTTTTTTAGCCGGATAAAGACTGTATGTCTTCTGTGTCACGCTGACAAACAAAAGTGTCCGTAGAAGAAAAGCTGCTTCTTCTGTTAACTGTAAATGAAGTCAACGTGAAAGACACATCTCCTGCTACCGTCGCAGAAAAACAGCCCTCCCCAAACACAAAACACTAACCTAACACGACCTCAGGCTGAGTGGAAGAAGGGAAACTAAAAGGAAAGTCAGTCTCACTGAGAGGCTGTAACTCCAATCGGTGCAAGTCGTGATTCTTTGTACTTTCTGTCCACATGATGTTGATGTAAAAACTACTGAACTGCCTCTAAAAAAAACAAAAAATATGTTTTTTTTTTTAGCTTTATATGTTCCATATCATGCTCTTTTTTTTAGTTCATACTTTTTTTTTGGGTTTGTACTAGAACTTGTTTACATGTTTTAATGTTCAAAAAATGTTAATGTTCTCATACTGTCTGTCTGTCTAAATATACCTGTATATTATGTCTGAAACGCTCCGTTTAAGCGCCTGTCTCTTTAAGAGATTCTTCCCGAAGTCTGCTCTGATTGGTCAGTGTTTCCGGGTCTCTGGGTACCGCCACTGATTTACTGATTTTGATTCTGATTCAATGCCAGTTACAAAACCAATTTCCTACCAAGGCTCCCTCTAACCTGCTGCGTTATTAAAAGTATCAGTGTTTACATTAAGAACTGACCCCAAAGCAGTTACATTTAAAGGTGCCGTAGGTAGGATTGGGAAGATCCAGGATTTAGCCAAAGAATTTGAACATCGACAACTTCTCAGTCCCTCCCCCCCCTTTCTACTAAAGCCCAAACGGTCTCCTAAGCCCCTCCCCCCACAAGGGATAATGAATGCGTGTGCATGAGCAGTGATTGACACGCAGTTAGACACCTCCCCCCTGGCCCTGATTGGTGCATCTGAACAAGGAGTGGTTGATTTTTGCACCACCTACAGGCTGTAGGTGGTGCCAGAGGAGCAGGATTTTTTTTTTTTTATATTACATAATTCATGTAGTTCTCTTGGAACATAGGGTCAGTTTAAGCAAATATGACAGAAAGTTAGTTTTATAAGGCTTACCTATTGCACCTTTTAATATGCTTTTTATTTAACACATAAACACAATAAAGCTGCAGCTCTCCAGTTTTGAGACATTTCATTCAGATATCTGGAGGTAACAGAGGGACTCCTTTTTAAAACGGCCATGCCAGTTTTTCCCTCGCCAAAATGTGGCCAAACTTTGGAGTGTTATTTAACCCGCTTCTGAAATAGTTGCAGGGTCCAAAATTTACTTTTTTGTCCACCAACCAAATGGCTAGTAAATGTTCAAATTTTAACAGCCACATAATAGATAACCATTGTTTTTTTTGGCTGGTGAGAGAAGCAAATCTACCAGCCACGCAAGGCATATTTTAACAGCGTTTGGCAGGTAGATGGTGCTAATTTTGGACTCTTGTTGGTACCAATGGATTCCTTTAGTCTTCTAGTTTCATACGATACAAACCGAGATTGGCGCCGGATTTTATGAATCGATATCGGATCATTCAAATGAAAATCGAATCAGAATATCAAATCAGAAAATTGTTTCTTTTTATTTTATTTTTTTTGAAACCCAGCCCTGCTCTGCACCTTCATTGCAGCCGGGGAAATGACTGTACGGCACTTTCTACTTTTATAATATTATATAGTTGTGACATCACAACGTTACAGAAGTCCTGGCCGCTCGTTTAAAGGCACAGTTACTGAACGTGAGCTGTGTTGTGTGCATTTATATGTGGATTGAGCACTTTGATACTTTCTATCAGAACAGACATGTAAGGCTATGATATGTTCGCGTCTTTTTTTGAAGCTGCCAGCGTCTGTTTTACGTTATAATCCTTTGGAGTAAACCGTGTTTTTTTTTTATCTGCAGCTCAGACCGTCTTTTTGAAGTTGAAAAAAGTTCAACTTTTCTGAAAGCCGCTTTTCTTGACAGCCGACCAATGACAAGCGGAATAGCCAAACCTGTTGTTTCCATAACAACAAGAAGAAGAACGTCAGAGAACGGCGAGTTATACGATATGACCGGGAACTCTCTTTGTTTTATCGAACGTTAGCGCCTCTCTCTCTCTCTCTCTCTCTCTCTATTCTTTCTCTACCTCGCTCCACCACTTTGTTTTATTGAACGTTAGCACCTCTCTCTCTGTCTCTCTCTCTCTCTCTCTCTCTGTTCTTTCTCTACCTCGCTCCACCACTTTGTTTTATCTAACGTTAACACATCTCTCTCTCTCTCTGTCTCTCTCTGTTCTTTCTCTACCTCGCTCCACCACTTTGTTTTATATAACGCACAGCTCCACATAACGCTGTAGGATCTTGTATCAGTAGCTGTTGTTAGAGAAACAACAGAACAACAACGCTGCCAGCTTTTCTTACTTTTTTTTTACTACAAAAGTGCCCTATAGTCAATTTTTTCTTGTCAAATAGAACGCCCAGTGTGAACATAGCTTTAATCTTAATTTTCACAATATGGGGACCTTTAGAAGCCGTGAAGCTTTACAGGAGCATCTGGTTCCCAACTGTTTTACAGATCACACACATGCGACCCGTTCTCACTCCAAACTCGTAAAACACAGACGTTTGGACAGCGGCTGTCAGCGTAAGCGACAAAAAAAGCGTCCTTCATCGTGTTTGTAGAACGTACCGGGGAGAGCAGTGTGGTGGATGGGTCGGACACAGGACTTTCACCCAGGAGACCGGGGTTCAGTGTCCCGCATGTCTTTAAGCGTCCCGGTATTGTCGCGAGTGAAGGAAACGTAAGCCCACCCCGCGACCTTTTCCTTAACCTAACTGCGTCAAAAGGGACGCCAATAGTCCCGACCGAGCACGTTCAGATAAAGCACGTTATGTGACGCTAAAGGAGACTTTTAGCGTCAATAACAACGACAAAGGTCACCTGACCAAGCGTCCATACAGTATAGGGCAAAAGTTTGGACACACCTTCTCATTCAATGCGTTTCCTTTTTATTTTCATGACTATTTACATTGTAGATTCTCACTGAAGGCATCAAAACTATGAATGAACACATATGGAATTATGTACTTAACAAAAAAAGTGTGAAATAACTGAAAACATGTCTTATATTTTCTTATATTTTCAAAGTAGCCACCCTTTGCTTTTTTTGATAACTCTGCAAACCCTTGGTGTTCTCTCAATGAGCTTCATGAGGTAGTCACCTGAAATGGTTTTACCTTCACAGGTGTGCTTTGTCAGGGTTCATTAGTGGAATTATTTCCCTTATTAATAAAATTGCAAAGGGTGGCTACTTTGAAGAATCTAAAATATAAGACATGTTTTCAGTTATTTCACACTTTTTTGTTAAGTACATAATTCCATATGTGTTCATTCATAGTTTTGATGCCTTCAGTGAGAATCTACAATGTAAATAGTCATGAAAATAAAAAAGAAACACATTGAATGAGAAGGTGTGTCCAAACTTTTGGTTCTGTACTGTACATTACGAGATGGAAGTGAGAATGTGTTGACCCATCAAATCCAACATGAACTAAGACCTAAAATACACTCCGGGCTCTGTGGCCTCTCGTCTGTATGCTGACGCCTCATTTAAAGGTTATAGAGTTCATTTTTGTTTTTGCTTCTAAGATGCCAATTCGCAACAAGTTGCCTTCACAGGTGTCATGGCAACCTGAAACACAACAGTGGACGGCAGTAATTCAGGCTGATTAAAGAAAATGTGTTTTTGTGTATGAAGAGCATGCCTCGTGAGTCAGGCAGCTTTAAATATAAATTCAAATTAAGAAATGTTCCCGAAACGTCAGCGCAACATCAGAAGAGACAAACACACTCCAACAGTGTTGGAGTGTGTTTGTCATCGAACTTTTACAATTATCTGAATATTTTTACAAGAAATGCGTACCATTTAACACCTGTGTTTTTATTTAAATTTATATAAATATTTAATATGTAGAAAATGTTGATCTCACTACATTATGTGCTTGTAATTCTAGTGGAAAAGAATTAGAAAAATCTGAGCATTATGGGCCCTATTTTGTGTGTTTAGGGCGTGTCCAATACTACTTTTGCTAGTTTGATGGCGGTAAAAAAGGGTCTGTGTTTAGGGCGCCTGGTCCTAAAGGGTTGTCCTTAGTGTCTTCATTAATCAGAGGTGTGTTTTGGGTGTAACATGCAATCAACCAATCAGAGATCATCTCCCATTCATAAACCAATCAGAGATCAGCTCCCATTCCCTTTAAAAGCCAGGCGCGTTTGGACCTTGGAGCATTGCTGTTATGATGGAGGATTTACACCCTAATATTTTAATTTGTAATCTTGTGTGTGTGTGTGTGTGTGTGCTTGTGTGTGTGTGTGTGTGTGCGCTGCCTGAACACACCTCCCTGTAAGACCAGCACGCCCAGAATGCGCCTGAACACACCTCCCTGTAAGACCAGCACGCCCAGAATGCACCTGAACACACCTCCCTGTAAGACCAGCACGCCCAGAATGCACCTGAACACACCTCCCTGTAAGACCAGCACGCCCAGAATGCACCTGAACACACCTCCCTGTAAGACCAACACGCCCAGAATGCACCTGAACACACCTCCCTGTAAGACCAACACGCCCAGAATGCACCTGAACACACCTCCCTGTAAGACCAGCACCAGTAGGTGTATTTGCTATTTAAACGACGTGGGCCCTGGACGGGAACCTGACAACTGCGTCGGTCTTTAACTAGCAAAGACACTTGAGTCAGGCTTTGCGCTGCGCCGGGTGCAGGATAGGCCCATCCATCGTCTATCTATTTAGATTGGGGATTTTTTTCTGCAGAAACCTGTTTGCTATTTTTAGAGGATCTTTGGATAAATGTAGCAGGGTAAAAAGTACAATATTGGCTTTCAAAATGTAGTCTAATAGAAGTATAAAGTAGCATAGTATGGTACTCAACTTAAGTACAAGCACTCCAAACTTGTACTGAAGTACAGTTGGAGTAAATGTACTTTTTACCCCTGAAATCAACCTTTTGAGAACCAGCGAAGGTGACTGAGTTAAAAAAGCTGCCCCAGAGGGTTGATCAGAGGTCTGCTGCCGTCTGGTTGGTGAGTCGTGCGTCTTCCAGCCGACGCTCAGCATCCATTAATGATGTCAATCAGGCGGCGGCCTCTTGAATTTCAACGCCATCACGACTCCAGAGCTGTGGTCTGAACACACAAACGGCATCGATTCATCCTGAGCGTCTCACAGCGCCGACGCAACAAAACATTATTCACACCGTTGTACACGTGGTCCAACTGGGAAGGTAAAGCCTTCACACACATCAACATCAAACCTCTTTCTTTTTCACCTTAACCCTCGTGTTGACTTTGGGTCACATTGACCCGTTTTAAATTTTTGTTTTATATCAGAAAATATGGGACGTAGAAATAAGCGCTGAAAATGTGTAGAGGAAAAATGTAACAGTTTAAAACGTTGGAAAAAGGCTCAACCTTTTACTGTTGGACAAAATGACTTTCCTCTCGCGTGGCTCGCATTCAAGTTCATAATTTTCACACAATTTTGCAGACCAGGGCCATATTTAGCCCTGACAAAACATAGTAAAAAGTTCATTGTTTACTGCTGCGTGCGCAAGCACATGGCCTATTATTTTAAAAAGCTGCTGTGTCATATTTTAACATGAAAAATGATGCTTTTATAACAATGAAGTGAGACACCTCACATTAAAGAGTCCGATTAATGTGATCATATGCACGACTTCATCAACATGTTTTATTACTCAGTTATCATGTACAAACTAAATATACAAACACACATCCAGTGGTGTAGTCTACGTGATACGCAGGTATACGCAGTATACCCACTAAGAAAGCTCCAGGATTTATATATACCCACTTAAAAATGCTCAATGATACGCAACAACACAGTTTTGTGACAGAACTTTCATTTGAGATATTTGTATTCACAAATATGGGGTCGAGTAATGTGACCGCAAACTAAACTAACACTGCAGAACGTGCGGGGAGACCTTTCTCATCTTTCATTGACCCGCTGAGCACAGTGCGTAGTGTAGTGTGTGCGTAAATGCTCCGCCTACACTAACCACACATTTAAGACAAATATAGGTAGCCTATTTTATTTTGTCCTCGTTGCTTTGGGGTCAACTTCTGTGATCCAGGCTCAGGTCCCTGATGTAAAAGCCCCCTTACTGCTTTATATTCCATTATATTTTTGATATATTTAGAATGTCATCTGTGTTTCCCTTCTCATAGGATAAATAAAGGGATTTCCACCATAAATTGGTGCATACAAGTGTACCACAATGCAGGAAAAGAAGTCTTTGACAATCAAAATAACCCTGGGGGAGGACACCCAGACCCGACACTATGATATCATGTCTTATCGTGTCACTTTTGATTTCTCATCGCGTCGCGTGAGCCATTGTTGTGAAGCTTCTCTGTGATTTGCTCAGCCGCTACAGAGCGATGAGACCTGTGATGTGATTGGCTGAGATTGTTTTTTATTAATAAACCACACCCTCTGATTTATATTCCGCTTCAGCCAGCACCTTTTGCACTTCGCTCTGCTGCACACGATCCAAAACATCTGGAGTTGTAGCCCTCGTATGTGAAGGGGGGGGGGAATTACAAAAGTTTTTTTTCAACCTTTTGTCCAGCAGTTTGCATCTTTCAGGTGCTTTCATACTGTCTCCCCCAGGGCTATGACTGATACATGACATATGAAATATGACTTTGTCGACTTATCGATAGTTGATTTAATCGGAATGTAAAACTGAGTTTCTCCATAAAGAATAATGCACAAGCATCACTTTAAAGCTTGTGTTTACCAGAGATGTGCTCAGAAGTTTATTGGAAATAAGTCATTCAGCATGAAAAAGCATTAAAAAAAATGACTAATCGACTTAAGAAATCTTAGTCGACTAAGACCAAAAGGGCAGATTAGTCGACACCAAACATTAAAATCCAGTATTTCTGGGCGCCCGAGTAGCTCAGTTGGTAGAGCATGCGCCCATATGTGGAGGTTTACTCCTCGACGCAGCGGGCCAGGGTTCGACTCTGACCTGCGGTCATTCCCCCCTCTCTCTCCCCTTTCAAATCTTTAGCTGTCCTGTCGAATAAAGGCCTAAAAATGCCCCCAAAAAATCCCATATTTCCACAAACTGTGTCCAGCTTTTCAGAAACAAAACTACAAACATGGCGCTGCCGTCTCTGGTCGGGTCATACAGGTTGAAAATCCCCAGTGTGTGCACCTCTCTGATGCACAGATGTATAAAATAAAACCTGGGCACAGTGTTGGAGGTGTTAAAGTGCTTTGAGTAGTCGTACTGTTGAGCTGACCCGATGTGGTTCTGGATGGATGAGCTGCAGCGGATCTGGTATAGAGCTGAAGATCTTTGCCCAAACCCGACGGGGTCAAATGAACGGTCAGGTGATGCGTTTCACTTAGCGCGAAAATGGATGCCGAGGAGGTGAAACGGAGGCTGGCCTCTGGCGATTACGTTTTGGTTGCACCGGCAAAGAAAGCAAAGTCTGAGGTGTGGAAAACTTTTGACCAGTTTGTGCATAATGACAAATGACTCATTCTTGACAAAAGGCAAAAGAGCTGTGTGCGTGCGTGCGCACATTTGAATAACGTTGGGCTGTAAACGGGTTCGGGCTTTTAAAACGCTGTTGATCAAAATGTCAGACTGATCTCATGAAGTGGCTTATGTACGACACGCCAATCCGTATGCCATTTAGGCGTGTTATCAAGACGCATACTCGCTTTTTAGCATGTTTATAAACGCAATTCGCCCGCCATTGACCTGCATTATGAGTGAATTTTCTCCATAGCGAGTAGTATAAAGGGATGTAGGTAAGGAGGTTGGTTGGGGTGGCGAATGGGTAAAACACAGTCCCTTTCACCCGTGACGTTGTTCTCGCGATAGTACGTCACGTTCGCCAGGTGGTGGGTATGTTTACATCTGCTGTATACAGCGTAGACATACAGGTGGATAGATCAAAATGCATACCGATAACGCGCCATTTGGCTTTAGCAAAGTCATGATGCCACGTTGAAAAGGTACTTGTCGGGCTCGGGCCGAATCCTGTTGGGCTCGGGCCTAACTTTCAAGGCCTGATTACAGCTCTAATCTGGCGTGCTGGTTGAACCGCCAGATGTTTGACCTTTCTACCGTAGCCGAGCTCCCTGTGTGTCCTCCGTCACTCGGAGAGACGAGGTCCGAGCCTCCCCGTCGTCCAGCGACTTGGAGGCCATGAAGGTCACCAGCCTCAGCAGAAACTTGCCCGGCTTCTTCATGCGCTTGGTGTTGCTTCGGACGCTCATGAAGCAGAGGGTGTTGATGACCCCGTTGCTCATGGCTACGCACTCGATGATGTAGAAGACCACCAGGGAGTTCCTGTCCCTGGAGATGAGCGTTGGGTAGAAGTCCCGCAGCAGGGCGAAGGCGTAGTACGGCGCCCAGCACAGCACGTAGGCCACCAGCACCAGGATCAGCACGATCACCGTCCTCCGACGCCTCTGGAGCCTCGCCCGGATCTGCTCCGTCTGGAAACCGGGGACGTCTTTGAACCACAGCTCCCTGGAGATCTGGACGTAGCAGACGGCCATGACAGTCACGGGGCCCATGAACTCCAGAGCGAAGATGAGCAGGAAGTAGGAGCGGTAGTAAACCTGCTGGTCCACCGGCCAGATCTGAGCGCAGAAGGTCTTGTGGGGGCGGCCCTCCACGTGCGGCGGGTACCTCGTCTCGGACGCCATGTACGCAGACGGGATGGAGATGAAGATGGGGACGACCCAGACCGCCAGGGTCACGCAGTACGCCGTCTGGAACTTCATACGAGGCTTCAGAGGGTAGAGGATCGCCATGTACCTGCAGACAGGAAGAGAAGGTCTGTGTTTAGAGCGGTCCGGATCAACGGAAGTACGTTTTCAGGACAAAGCCTGACATCCTGCGGGCGATGTCGTTCTTTGTGTAAATGTAAATGGACTGTGTAGAGTCTTTTATCAGCTCCTACATTAGGCCAGTACGGTGGGATCAGGGGAGAACTTGCTTGGACGCGTGTTCTGCGTGCCAATAATCAAATGTCCACAATTTGTCTGCATTTCGGTGCTGTGACCCATTTATTTCCTGTAACGGCCTGCTTACCGTCGCACAGGCATACAGTCCATTTCATTTCTGGTTTAGTTCCATCCATTTTCCTTGTCAAACAATTTAAACACTGTCTGCTTTCCCCGTGTTCCACACACCTGTGTACCTGTGGCTGATTACCTTTGTGCCTTCCCAAAGGCAGTGCTCCAGCCAGTGCTCAAACATAAAACTGCACATTAATTGACATAACCAACATGGTAGCCTATAAAAACAAAACAAAGTGGTGAAATGGCTCCAACAGACTTTATTTATACAGCGCTTTTCTTGTCTTAACGACTGTCACTGCCCGATGTGAGTCGAGTGCAGATGTGAGTCGCGCATGCTCAGATTTAAACGCTCTACGGCATAACGTGCATCAAATAATAAACTTTTCTCTTTAAAAACAATGACAGAAGATGGAAATCATTTCAAAATCATTTTAGCTATTTATGGTTGTTTGATTGCTAACGTTAGCTCAAAACGCCGTTCGAGTGACAGCCTTTGTTGTGTTTGATTGCTAACTCGTAGCCAGCAGTGAACCAACTTCAATATGTTGGTCCATTTTTACTGTATTGACATTACAGGAGTCTCTCGTTAGCATCTTGGAGGCTACTTGTCGCAAAGTGAAGCATGCGCGACTCACACCTGCACTCGACTCACATCGGGCAGTGACAACGACTACTCAAAGCGCTTTACCATACAGTAGTACAGGAACCATTCACCATTCACACACGGTCATACACTGTGGCCGAGGCTGCCGTACAAGGTGCCATCAGATAAACATCCACACACATTTACACCCTGATGCGCAGCATCGGGAGCATTTCGGGGGTTCAGTGTCTTGCCCAAGGACACTTTGGCGTGGAACTGCATGGCCAGGGATCGAATCAATTCAATTCAGTTTTATTTGTAAGGGACAATGTGCAATTAAAACATAAATGTGACCATTTGATGCTTTGCACCAGAGTTAGCCTCGGGCTAATTTACATCTGCAGTCCCACAAAAAGCACAAATAGAAATACAATATTTTAAAAGCTGAAACATCGCTCAATGAGTAAAAGAACAAGCAGTATATTACATTTCATATCACAGGTACACACACATACACCACATGATCGATGGGTGTAGCGTAATGCGCAATAAACAACCCCCCCCCATTCTCACACACACACCAACCATCCAACCTTTCAATCAGTAGGTGACCACTCTTACCATCTGAGCCACAGCCATGCGTTTTCCATGCATTATTTTAGTTTCTAACAAATGTCACCAGGCCGTATCATTAGATATGAATATATATTTGTGGAAGATGTAGTATTTTAGAGGATAATGATTATGCTGGTGCTTCATTTGATTTAGGGCTATTTTTAACTTTAACTTGTTTGTAAGAGTTCGAGAACATCTGGAGCCTCAAGTTGGAATCAGAAAAACTGCAACGAGCCTTGTTAGTTAGATTTAACATGATGGATTGTGCTGTTAATCACCTGCAGACATGTTGTACCCTTCATCCAGAGTTTAAGGACACAATCGGACGTCTCCGCCACGCTTACAGACTTCACTGGGAAACTGGAACAACTCCAACCGTTCCGGATACACACAGACGTTATCCATCTTTCCTCCCTAGCAGAAGCTATTAGGGGATGTCACGTCAGCCGTGATTAATGGAACATGAGGGGCTGCTGGTCCTAAAGAGTGAGCGTCAGCCACATGATGGATTCAGTTCAGAAGCCGAGGGGAAGCCCAGAAGCAGCTTTTATTGTAGAGGAATGTAAATCATGTCCGCTCAGATCATCCTCAAGAGTCCTGAGATTTGTTCTGAGATCTGTTCGATGTGGAGCGAGCCTTACGTTTCCTGTTTCTCAGTGTTTATAGTAATATATTCTTGTAGTAAGAGAGTTAATGTGCTTATAGTTTGGTCTGTTTATGACCGATACTGTTTTTTCAGGGCCGATACGATCATTAATAGTATATAGTTAATGGCACCGATATGCATTTGCAGTGAAATTGAAAATCTTTTAGTCAAAGTTAAGATTTTTTATTGTTACGAACTCCAAAACAAAACTTTATTTAAATGCTTTAAACAATTATGTAATAAATTAGAAACTTTGCACATAATACCCAGTGATAGACAGTATGTACATTCACTCTTAATTGTGGGAAAATGTGTTTCCGGTTCCATATGTACGCTTACAGCTGTATGTCTCTTTTAAGCCGGAGGAAATCAACAAAGTGTCTGCATTGCTCAATTGCTTGTCCTCCATTAAGGATTGGTTGGCAAAGAATTTCTTGCAGCTTAATGAGGCTAAGACCGAAGTCCTTATTGTCGCTCCAGATACTACAGCCTCCAAAGTTGTTAATCTTCTGGGGTCCCTTTCTTCAGTGGTACAGTCCAATCTTAGAAACCTTGGTGTAATATTTGATCAGAATATGTTTTTTGAACAACATATCAGGTATCTGTCCTGTACATGTTTCTACCAACTGAGAAACATCGCTAAACTCAGGACCATGCTATCACAAGGTGAACTTGAGATGATCATTCATGGTTTTGTTTCATCACAACTTGATACTGTAACTCTATTTTCACTTGTCTTAGCAAGTCATCCCAAGAACGTCTGCAGCTAGTGCAAAATTCTGCTGCTAGGCTGTTGACCAGGTCTAACAGAATGTCACACATAATTCCTGTGTTATCCATGTTACATTGGCTACCAATAAAGTTCAGGATCCAATTTAAGGTTCTAGTTCTGACAGATAAAGCATTGCATGGTCAGGCGCCTGTTTATATCTCTGACCTGCTCCAGCCGTACATCACTACCAGGTCCCTCAGGTCTTCTAACCAGGGACTACTGATGGTCCCTCGCACTCGTTTAAAGACTTAGGGCCCTATCTTGCACCCAGCGCAATTGCCTTTGTACACCGACGCATGTATCATTCCTATTTTGCACCCGACGCACAGCGGACTTTTCCCTCCACAGACGCACGTCGGTAAAATAGGGAATGTATTTGCGCTCTTGGGGGCGGTTCAGCGAAAAGAGGAGGCGTGTTCCGGCGCAAACGTTGCTTTGTGCTATTTTGCAGTTTCAGAAAACAATTACGCCACTGACCAGGAAAAACCTGGTCTAAAGTCGGTGGCGCTAGTCTAAAGTCAGTAGCGCGTTATTCAGATGCTATTTTAGGGGCGCATGCTTGGCCATAATGTAGTGTGCACAACGCACATACACTTCTCTCATCTAAACGGACGCAGCAGTTCCCATTTTTGCAAACCATACATAATTACAAAGAAAAATATTACTGAAAATGCGCTTCAGGTGTTTGGATAGATCTGGAGGAACTTTACAGTACAGTCCTCAAAATGTACCAGCATTCTTTGTGGCTTGTTGTGATTTACAAAACATTTCCATGAATCATGGATGTGTTGATGACATAAATGAGGAAATATTAGAGGACTTAAGGAGACGTGATGTTGAACTACGGCGGGATCTGGTCCGGGAGTAATGCACGATGTGCCCCTGATGGAGCGGGTGGACGGAGATGGAGTGGGGGGGGGGAGAGGAAGGGGCACAACAGGAGCAGGTGGTGCGTTTGGAGTCCCACGCTCCATGGCTGCAGCAATCCTCTCCAGACTTGAGGAGATGCGCCCGAGAGGCCGCAGCAACATCGCCACCCGGCCAAGACGGGCATTTATTACTTTGCCTCATCTCGCATCGGCAGCTCCCGCTGGCGTGCGCCAGGCAAATCCGCCGTCATAATAGCAATCCGCCAAGGAACAAGCGCCCTGCTCTTAAAGGGAATGTGAGATGACGCTCTGATTGGTTTATTGCACGTTACGCCCAAACCACACCTAGCTACTGCAGACCAACCCATTTTAGATTTGTGTCGGGCGCAAGAGTCATTTATCCCGCCGGCATAATAGCAACAGCGCCCGAGATCCGCCCACAAAGCTACTTGCGTTTTGCGTTTCATACTTGCGTTTCAGATCGTTAAAATAGGGCCCTAAAGGTGATCGTTCCTTTGAAGTTGTAGCTCCGACCTTGTGGAACGCTCTTCCTGTTAACCTACGTTCTGCAGTCTTGGTTGACGCTTTTAGAAAGCATCTGAAAACATACTTGTTTAAACTGGGTTTTGTCTCATGTTTGTAATTTTGGGTTTTATTCTTTTAACCTCACTCAAACTGCATTTGTTTTTGCTTGTTTATTTGCTGTTTTGGATTTTAATGTTTTTTAATCAAATGTCTTTTGTGTGAAGCACTTTGTGACTCTGTCTGTGAAAGGTGCTATATCAAATAAATTACTTACTTACTTACTTACTTAAACAACTGCTTTTCAGGGATGCTTTCATGTGCAGCAAAGCGGGGGGAAAAAGAATAATGAAGAAGAGAGAAAACGACAGACAAGGGGTTTCTCTCCAGCACTTCAAAAGCCACAAGCCGGCCTCTATTACCGGCCGCAACCCTCCGCTACGGACTGCACGGAGGAGGAGGAGGAGGAGGAGGAGGAGGAGGAGGAAGGCGTTGTGGTTCCCCACCTGAAGAAGTCTTACTGATTATTCACCAAATATCCATTTTCCCGAAAAAAACGTAGTATGCCTAGTGTAATCTTTCCATTTGATCCACCTGTGGTTGCATCGACAATGGGAAGAACAAGAAACATAATTCTGATTTAGGAGTGAGGACGCATTATTCCAAGAAAGTCAACGTTGTTTGTTCGCCTTGAAGTGACACCACATGAAAAGCCTAAATGACCTATTGTAGCTGCAAATGAGCAAGGTAAGCAGTAATGTCTTTACTTTAGGGTGCTTAAAGCCAGTGCTTAAATAGGACGCCAAAGGGCTAGACGCGAGTCCTGAGAGTGTCAAATGTAGTAGTATTAGTAGTAGTAGATAACGTTATTGTCCCCGTGGGGCACTTGGGTTTGCGGCACAGTCACAAAGCACTTCAGGACATCAGACATATGATACCAACAAATAGTCCGTACATCAGACACCGACAGACATAACATTAAGAATATACATCACACACTACAATACACTATACACCCTTGGGTATGACCAGGCCAGCTGGACGACTAGCTTATTCTGAATGATTTAAGGCTTTTATTAGCCTGACAATCCAGACCCACATCCAGATGTTGGGTCTGGGAACTCCCCATTGGCAGGGCTCAATCCGAGGGGCGGGATAAACGGCTGTCTTTTAAATTAGCCTCTGCACGCAATAGGATAGCGCTCCAACCAACCAGAGCAACGACTCCAAAGACCGCTGTTCACCAGCAAGAGCAGCCATCGTCTTTGTTTTCAAGTAGCGGGGAATTCACGTGGAACCGTCACAACTCTGCCGTCATTATGCTAAGCCCGCCCACCGACTCTATACACAATGTCATTGGCCTGACTAGAGTTTGCTTTTTCCAGCTCGCAAGCCAACGAGACGAGAGTTGCGAGATGACCCTGGCTGCAAATTACATTTGCTGCCGCTAGGGTGCGTCTAGATTTCTAGGCTAAGCTTTTATGGCTTGTGGTACAAAAGAGAATTTGGATCTGTTCTTGGTCAGAAGGGGTGGGCAGAAATGACGCCTGGATGGCAGTAGTTTAAAATGAGATGCCATGGGGTGTGTGTAGTCACATACAATGTCATTGGCCTTTCTCACCAGTCTGTCTTTGTAAATAGCGATGCCAAGGATCCCGACGAAGCGCGTCTAAATATGACGCCAAAGGAGACTTTTTGCGTCAATAACAAACACCAAAGGTACCTGAACTGAGCGTCTGTATTTTGGCGAGATGGGAGAGAGAATGTGTTGAACAGACTGAGAACTGGTTTATGTTTGTGTCCAGTTCCCTGCTGTGTAGAGCAGCCCTGCAGCATTAAGTTTAACCGAGAAGAGAGAGGCACGTTTTCTGTTGTCTCTGGTTATCACAAACGCACCAGAAGAAGACCCTCGGCTCTTCTCCCACACACACACACACACACACACACACACGCACACACACACACACACACACACATACATGTTGCTAACGTGATCCTGGCCCAGCGGGGCGTCTCGAGCATGCAGGAGAAACAGAGGAGTGTGTGTAATGGGGGAAGATGTAAGAGGATGAAAGGGAAGAGAAAAGATGAAAGAACAAAGAATGAAGCAAAGGAATGAAAGCTGAAAATGGAGAACATCAAGGGAGGAATAGAAGAAAGCAGAGGTGGACCGTAACCAATGTGTTGAAAGGATTGTTACTCTAACCTTAATACATTTATAGAGAGACCTACTGTAGCAGTGGTGTAGTCTACGTGATATGCAGGTATATGCAGTATACCCACTAAGAAAGCTACAGGATTTCCATATACCCACTGGAAAATGCCCAATGACACGCAACAACATACTTTCCATTATATTTTTGATATATTTTAAATTGTCATCTGTGATTTTCTTCTACACAATAAACGGATTTCCACCGTAAATTGGTGCATAAAAGTGTATTAGAATACAAGAAATGAAGTCATTGATGCTCCAAACTTCCCTGGGAGAGGACACCCAGACCCCCGACTATGATATGGCCCCCCTTCTCCCAAAGGCAGATTCTGGCCAACATACTGTGTAAAGAAGGACACAGACAATCATCTGCTAATAACTTATCAGAGCATTTGACTGCATTCTTACCGATGCACCACAGCGGTCACCTATTCCCAACTAACTACAGTTACAGTCCTAGTTGTCAATTCGCCATTACATACAGTACAGTATACCCACTACAATACATTAGACTACACCACTGCTACTGTATTTATAAAGACGATATTCACTGATTGTGTAACTTATACTCTGTTGAAGCCACATGTTTAGTGTTGCCAACGATCCAATATATCCAATAGTGTTTATCCAGTGCTCTGTCTGTGAGCTTCAATTTGAAAATGCACTGAAAGTGCAAACTGTCAGGTACTGCATTGCTGATTTTAGCTGTGGCTTGGAGTGAGTGATTTATTTACGTACTTGGAGTCTGGTGGGTTTGGTGGTGGTGGTGGTGATTTTGAGCCTGTTTCGTGTTAAACAAAAAGGATCATGGACATGGTCAAACCCTATATCCGAACCCGCCCACTCCGCTCTGCAACAGCCAACCTGCTTGCTGTCCCCTCACACGAAATCCCGACTGTTTGCTGTCCTGTCTCCTAAATGGTGGAATGAGCTCCCTATATTAAAACCTACGCATCTTCGGCCAAAGGCTAAAACCACATCTCATCCGACTACACCTTGGGTAAAGAAGAAGAAAATATATATATATATATATATTTGTTGAAGCTGCACTTTCATCTGGCTCTTTGTCGTTTTAAAGCTATTGTATTTGCACTTACTACTAGTTGTCTTGAGTTTGCACCTTCAAGGTTGAAAGCACTTAATTGGAAGTCTCTTTGGATTAAAGCATCAGCTAAATGACATGTTAGTCTTTAACCCTTGTGTTGTCCTCCCAGCTAAAAAACAACATTTCAACATTTCTTTGCATTTTTTTCTCATCGGGAAAGACCCTTTTTAGACGTTATTGTCGCTTTTTGTTTAGTTTCAGTTGTTTTTCCCAATGTTTTTGTCACTTTTTTTGATATTTCTGTTCCTTTTTTGACGCTATGTTTGTCTGATTGTCGGTATTCGGCCAAAAATCTGGATTCGGTGCATCCCTACTAAAAACCCTGAAAGATTAAACTTCATCAAAGTGGACTCACCTGTCCACGGCGATGGCGAGCAGCGCGTTGGTGGACACGTAGAGAGAGACGGTGCGAAGGTAGTTGGTGGCGGCGCAGAGCAGCAAGCCGTGATCCCACGACAGCTGCTTCACCACGTAGTAGTCCATCAGGAAGGGGCAGCACACGGCCGCCACCAGCACGTCGGACACGGCCAGGCTGGCGATCAGCAGGTTGGTCAGGTTGCGCAGCTGCTTGTAGCGAGCGAGGCTGGCGATGAACAGACAGTTTCCCACTCCGCAGACCAACATGATGACCACCAGGACCACGGCGATGACAATGGTGGCCGCGAAGAAGGCCCGGCCCTGCGTGGTGTCAGGGATCTCGTCCACGGGAATCTCGTAGTCCAGACCGCCACTGGCGAGGAAGTAGTCTGGCAGAGCCAAGCTGCTGTTGGTCGGGGCGTCCATTCTGGGTCAGGTCAACATGCTCAGGAGTCTGCAGGGAAAGGGTTAGGGAAATAAAAAGAAGTTTACACTTTGATCCCTGTAAAAGTTTGGTTACACTTTACTTGAAGGTATCTACATAAGAGTGACATGACTCTGTCATGAACGTGTCATAAACATTATAAACAACAAGTCATAAATATTGCTTCTTTTAGTAACACATGAACCCTGACCCTAACTCTAACCCATGTGTCATGTGTAATGTTACTCTTTAAGTAGAGATTCTGCTGGAGGAAAAAAAATGCCCAGAACAGCTACTACATTTTGGTGACGTTGGTTACATTTGTCAACTACTGTTTCCAAATGTCACGAATGAATTTCCAGTCTTAAAGGACAATTCCGGCGCAAAATGAACCTAGGGGTTAATAACATATGTGTACCGAGTCGACCGTTCTCTGGGATATGTTTTCATGCTAATCCAACGTGTCTCTAGCTTGAAACAAGCTACCGCAAATCTCTGATTAGCTTATAACGCTAGCCTTCGGGGCAGAAGGTAAATCGCTATTTCTATACCACTAACAAGGCTCAAAATAGCACCCTTCCACGGTAGCATAATGAGGGTTCCTACACTTACAGAGTTCTCAATGCTTGGGTTTACATGTAGGGACCCTCATTATGCTACCGTGGAAGTGTGGTGCTATTTTCAGCCTTGGTAGTAGTGTAGAAATAGAGATTTATTTTACTTTACCTGTGCCCCAACGGCTAGCGTTCTAAGCTAATTAGCAGTTTGCGCTAAAACTGGTCACATTCGATTAGCATGAAAACATATCCCAGAGAACTCGGTACACATGCGTTATTAACCCTTAATGGATTTGTCCTTTAAAAAGAGATTCTGCTGGAGGAAATCAAGTGATGTAAACAAAAACGCCCAGAACAGCTACTAAATGTTCGTGACGTTGGTTACATTTGCAAACTACTGTTTCCAAAAGTCAAGAATGAACTTCCAGTCTCAACTTTAAGCCGACATGGTCAAAAAATCAAAAATGAAATAAACACACAACTCCAACTGAGGAAGACAGCTGGCTGTGAGATAGTTTTGTTAAATACTGTTTCCAATAGTCAAGAAATAACTTTCTGTCTCATTTGGATCATCATCTCTTTCATCACGCTGAGGCACCGTAAAGTTTCAACAGCCAGAATAACCTGTTTATAGCTGCACCTTTGCTCCATACCGGGTAAATCAGATGGAAGAAACAAAACCTAACAACAGAGCTGCAGTAAAAGAGGAGCCTGAGGCCTAAGATGTTCATTGCTAACTACTTCTGTAATTGTTGTGCACATGACCAATAAAGAACCTTGAACCTTGAGCTTCAACGTCATACTCTGGACATAAAACTGAAGTTTGTTGAAAGAAAACTCAAACTGACTTCATCAGGTCTTTCTCAACAACACAGCAGAGTCTCTGCCAAACACTGGTGAGTACAGCTGATCACATTTACACTTTCTACAACCAGGATTAACACTAAACTTCAGCTCTACTCAGGCAGGAAGTTCCTCTCTTTTAATTTCTTGAGAAATTGGTAAAAATATAACTATGGCTGTTTTTCCACAGGCCCACTAAACAGTAGTCCACTTTAACAGCTTTAAACAGTCTCTCTGTCAGTTCTCAGGACTTTAGGAACTTGGAACTGAATCTCTGTGGTTTGTATTATTATTATATATATTTTTCAAGTCAAGTCAAGTTAGCTTTATTGTCAATTTCTTCACATATGCTAGACACGCAGAGGAACCAAAAGTTCGTTTCTCACCATCCCACAGTGAAGAAGAAAAAATACGCAACAGATAAGGCAAGATTTAAAAAAGTGCTCAACAGACAGTGACATTTTTCCTAACAATAAAACAATAAACGGCAACAATATCACAAGACAAGATCACAAGACAAAAACACAAGAATGTCACAAGCAGCAAAACATTTTATATGATGTGTTGTGGTAGAGCAGAAAGATGTGCAAAAAATGCAATAATGCAAAAAGTTGTCGGGATGTAAATGCTATATACAAAAATAAACAGCAGCAACTTCAGAGTTTTTGTGCAAAAAGATACTATGTACTATGTATATATTATACATATATATGATTTTATGCTAACCACTTGAATTAGCATTTGTCACTATGACCTTCTGGCAAATTAAAAAGTAGCTGACATTAGCAACCTGTGCCTACAGTGTCATGCCACTAAATCTAACTTTTATTGCAAGCAGTGTTGGGCAGTAGCGTAACTATATGAGAAGCTGCCTAGGCCAGAATTAAATACTTCACTTGCACACACATATACTCTATACTGGTACTAAACACTTGCGCATACATATAAACTGGTACTAAACACTTGCACATGCAGTACATACTGTATATACTTTCATTGCACATACATACAGTATATACTGGTACTAAAGACTTGCACATACATACAATACATATATACTTCACTTGCACAAACATACTGTACATATATACTTCACTTGCACATACAGCACATAAATACTTCACATTTGCAAGTGAAGTACTGTATGTGCAAGTGTTAAAGTGTAAATTGCAGGTTCAATTTTTCATGAAGTTAAGCAATGTGTTTATTAAACATAAAGATTAGAGCCGCCCACCATTGTTTTTATAACAAAATGCTGAATATAATATGAAAAGTTGGTACTTTTTACAGTGGTTTTAAGCATTCCCCCTCCCTTCCCTTTGTGTGGGATGTACGAGTACATCAGAAACAGGGCATAGGGTCCACCAGGACAAACGGCTGATTGGTGCCTGGGTGAGGTTTGTGGCTACGAAGTGGGCGGATTTTACTGCTGCCTCTGGGACCCACTCTCTCCTCTGCCTGATGCGGCTAAAACATTGTCAGTGTTGCTGTAGCTTAAGCTTGCTACATTTATTTGGAGGCTAACATTAGCTTCAGTATGATGAAGCTTCATTTACTGTTGAATACAAAATGATTAACATGTTTGTTTACTAATGAATAAACTAGAGTGTCTGAGGGCCGTGACAGGAGATAACATTTCAGTAGCGACATAGAATGATGTTAATTTTTTTAATTATGGTTATTATATTGGCAATAAAGCAGGGAGTGTTTTAGGGTGTGGCTATGATGTGATTGACAGTTTGCAGCCTGTCTTATATGTAACATAACTATAGGTCTAAGATATATTTAAAACCTAGCGAAGCTAGCAGCAGTTGCATCCAGATTGCCAGTGAAAGTGTGTAACGTAACGTAGAGTGTAAGCAGCGTTGCCAACTCTCAGCTAACCTCACAGCCAGATACCGCCCAACAGTGTATGGCTCCTCCCTCACTCCTCCCTCTCTCCTCCCTCTCATCTAAAATCCTCACATCCGCAACCAGGATGGCTGCGCCCGTAACGGCAAACTCGACTCGACTCATAGCAGATCTCCACAAACCAATGGGTGATGTCACATGTGCTCTGTCCATTAATATTAAAAATCTATGGTGTTAACACATTAACCAAAGAAGTTATTATAACCTCACTGCAGGTAAAAAGTCATGACTTAGAGACGCATTACCACCACCATGTGGTCTGGAGCTGCTACACTCTTATTGTGGACCTGCCAATATTGATCTGCACGTACGGTAGCACAGACAATCTGCAAACATTCCCTAAAGCTAGCCTGGTTGGCAGAAAAACAAGACATTTTTAGCCGTCCAATTAACTTTGTGAAAACACACAGTGAGAGGGTCAAAGTTTAAGATGAAAACATAGGTAACAACCCAATAACAAGTTGAGGTCTATTTTTATGTCCCCAGTGTTAGCATAGTCAGCATTGCTAAGCCTCTGTCCTGATTGACAGGTCCTAAATCATCCCCTGCTTTATCGTCTGTTTTAAAATAAATGGGACCATCATTTACTAACTGAAAATCATGCTGTGTTGAAGAAGACTTGAAAACTAGCGATTGAGACCATAAACTCATTATGAAAATGTTTACTTCTTTTTGAAGCCAGTGGAGTCGCCCCCTGCTGGAAATTAGATAGAATGCAGCTTTCAGGAGCTTCAGCTTTGGCTTCACTTTTCAGGCCTGTAAGCTCTGTCCATTATTTTAACAGTCTATGGCTGTTATTTAAACGTCTACACAAAAGGGTGTGGACCTATTCTGCGAGCTTCAGCTTCTCAGCAAAGATTAAATGGTTGTAGTGGCTAACAGCTAGGAGCAAGTCGATATACTTAAAATAGCAGAAATCACACTTGTTTCTTTAAAAAAAATTGTATTATGAATAAATTGTTTGTATTTTCTTTCACCCTTTGTGTAGATATGGCTGCTGCAAACTATCTGAAATCTGAAGATCAGTTTCTGTGCTCCATCTGTCTGGATGTGTTCACTGATCCTGTCACCACATCATGTGGACACAACTTCTGCAAAAACTGCATCAATGAACACTGGGATGCTAATGACCAGTACCTGTGTCCGATGTGTAACAAGGTTTTCAACACAAAACCTGAGCTGCTCATCAACACTTTCATCTCTGAGATGGTTGCTCAGTTCAGACAGTCAGCTCAACAGAAAGCCAGCAGCAGCAGCTCAGAGCAACAAGTGTCCAAACCAGGAGAAGTTCCCTGTGACGTCTGCACTGGAACCAAACTGAAAGCCCTGAAGTCCTGCCTGGTGTGTCTGGTCTCCTACTGTGAGACTCACCTGGAGCCTCATCTGACCATGTCAGGTCTGAAAAGACATCAGCTGATCGACCCTGTGGAGGATGTGTACGAAAACACGATAAACCTCTGGAGCTGTTCTGTAAGACCGACCAGACATGTGTCTGCATGCTCTGCACTGTTTTAGACCACAAGATGCACAATGTTGTTCCTCTGAAAGAAGAATATAAAGGAAAGAAGGCAGAGCTGGGGAAGACAGAGGCTGAAATTCAGCAGATGATCCAGAAGAGACGACTGAAGATTCAGGAGATCAAACACTCAGTCGACCTCAGTGAGGAAGATGCAGACAGAGAGTTAGCAGGTGTTCAGGTCTTCACTTCTCTGAAGGAGTCTGTTGAGAGAGGCCTGATTGAGCTCATCACCACGATCAAAGAGAAGCAGAAAACAACAGAAAAACAGGCCGAAGCTTTCATGAAAGAGCTGGAACAGGAAATCTCTGAGCTGATGAAGAGAAGCACTGAGGTGGAGCAGCTCTCACGCTCTGAAGACCACCTCCATCTTCTCCAGAGTGTCCAGTCCCTAAACACCAACCACCCTCCACCCACCAAGGACTGGACAGAGGTCAGCGTCCATCCATCATATGAGGGGACTGTGGTGAAAGCTGTGGTTCAGCTGGAGGAGACACTCAGTAAAGAGATGATGAAGCTGCTCCCTGAGTCTGAGCTGAAGAGGGTCCAGCAGTATGCAGTGAATTTGAGTGTTGATCCTAAAACAGCACATCCTAAACTCATCCTGTCTCGTGGTAAGAAACAAGTGAATGATAGTGATGTGAGGAAGAATCTCCCAGACAACCCAGAGAGATTTTCTAATTGTGTTTATGTTTTAGCAAAACAGAGTTTCTCTTCAGGCAGATTTTACTTTGAGGTTCAAGTTAAAGGAAAGACTGAATGGGATTTAGGAGTGGCCAGAGAGTCGATAGACAGGAAGGGACTGATCACACTGAGCCCTGAGAATGGTTACTGGACTATAGTGTTGAGAAATGGAAATGAGTACACAGCTGCTGCTGACCCTGCTGTCCGTCTCTCTCTGAAGTCTCCTCCTCAGAAGGTGGGGGTGTTTGTGGATTATTAGGAGGGTCTGGTCTCCTTTTATGATGTAGATGCTGCAGCTCTTATCTACTCCTTTACTGGCTGCTCCTTCACTGAGAAACTCTTCCCATTATTTAGTCCCTGTAATAATGATGGTGGTAAAAACTCTGCCCCTCTGATCATCTCTCCTGTCAGAATAAACTAATCACTCATCTTGTTTTGTGTACTGATTTATTTTTTTTTATTCAGGGGAACATATTTACATATAGTTTGCATCTTATATTCTACAGAATCTGTTTAGTGTGGTGCTCGATCTTCACACTTGATTGATTATTACGTGTCCCATTACATGCAGAAGTCGACACATTAATTTGATGCATTTATCTCTTTAACTCTGCATCAGACCATATCTATTTAAATCTCTGTTAACCCTATAAATGTTTTTTTCACTTCCAAGAAATCACTAACTAATGTTTCTAAAGGGAATTGGGTAATTTTGCACACATGTAATTTGCAGCCACAGAAAATATATTGCTGAATATTTCATTATGTCAAACTATATTAAAGAGTAAGGCCTATTACATCCCATAGTGTCTACAGAACACAGTATGTGCTGTTATTATACCGGGTATAAAAAGTTATTGGACGTTTCTAATTTGTTTCGAAAGTGTTAATTAATGGTCACTTTGGCCATTGTTATTTGTTTTGTGAATACTGTAAGATGGTTTATGAGTCAAAAAAAATTGTGCTGCACGATTATTAGGATATTAGGAAAATATCTAATTGCGATTATTTTGACTGACGATTGAGATATGATTCATGATATTGAAGGGAATGATCATTTTTGTATCATTATTCTCATTTTCATTGAAAAATATGAAAAGAAAAAAAAGATTGAAGTGTGATTTTTTTTTTTTTGCAAGGATCTGAACCAAACAGAGATTTTTTTCTTTAGTCCGTTGGATATGATTTGTAGGCCGGGACATCTCTGCAGCACCACAATACAATACTATTTTAGAATGGTTTGACACATATTTTGCCTTTAACAAATATTGCGCCCTCCTGCGATTTAGATATTGCACTAGTCCATATTCCGATTTCGATAAAATTGCTATTAATTGTGTAGCCCTAAAATAAATCTGTAAATATGTGATTGTAAAATAAAAACTGTAAAATAAACCAGTTGTTGAATACAAGGCCTGAGTAAACAGTGACTTGAACACCAAACACTGAACAGAAAAGCTGGTTTACACAGAAGTTGTAGTTCATTACGAGTACATTGTGTTTCCTGTGGCTGCTTCACAATAAAAGCTCCCTGTGTGTTTCACCAGTTGGATGCTTTTAATATGAAGGAGCGGCAGGAGGAAATGGTTGTTTTCACCAGCAGTGATTGTGGAGGATGTTCAAACCGGACACAAACCCTGTTCTCTTGGGTCAAAGTCCTGTTTGACCCATCCCCCAAACCTGCCTGATTACCAGGATATTTGGCGCTCTTATACTTCCTCACCTTACTTCCTGCTTTGCACACGTCATAACTACTACTTCCACTAGAGGATGGCGCCACTAGAAACATTAATATGAGTCTTAATATGCTGCTTGAACAAAGATTTATGTGGGCGTTTTACACCAGTCACACTGTCTCAAAGGTTGCCATTAAAAAGCATAGTGTATTTGTTTGGAACTATTTTCAGTGGCGGATTAATCCACATTTGGCGCTCTAGTGAGTATGAGCTAACTTAGCGGGATGGTGTGTGTGTGTGTGTGTGTGTGGGATCGAGTCAAAATAATAAAGTGTGTGTGTGTGTGTGTGTTCATGGTGATGAAGGAACAACAGCGTGACTCACTGATGTGTTTTTACAATATATCAGGCTGTGACACACACACACACACACACACACACACACACACACACACACACACACACACACACACACTTGTTAGGAGATTGGGCTGCTCTGTGTAACTTTAGCAATGTTTTTGATGCATAATTTTCATAGTTCTGCTGATGGCGTTGCCAGGTTACAGCGTTTGTGTAGTCTACTTGTTAGATTTGTCCTCAGGTTGAGGAATGTTGCGTCCCAGCTCTGACTTCTGAAAAACTCTTTAACTTCACCGACAAAAGAGCTTTTTACCAAACTGCACCGTGAAGCTGCATCAGATATCACCGCTGATCAAAGGACAGCAGAGCTGGAGGTATTCACAAAGTAAAAGTAATAATACCACAGTGTAAAAGTCCTGCTGATTATTTTCTCCATTAATCAATAGCTTATAATAACTGTTGCGCTGCAGCGGCCGGTCAATTAATCAATAAGTGAATCCTAAAACTATTTTGATAATGGATTCATTATTTTCAGTCATTTTTAAGCAAAAGATGCAAACACATTTCCAGCTTCTTGTAGGAGGATTTGCTGTTCTTTGCAACCCGTTATCACTCCCAACTCATAAAATACGGACACTTGGTCAGTGTCTCTCAGCGTCAGATACAACGCAAAAATCTCCCTTCAGCGTCTGTATGGAACGCACCGGGCAGAGCAGCAGATATGGCACTGTAAAAGAGACTTTTAGCGTCAATAAAGACACCAAAATGTAATGATTTAATATAGAAAAGCAATAAAATAGAACTGCAGTTACTTTTAATTTAAAATGGCGTCAGTCAGTCAGACAACTCTGCTATCATCACAGTGAAGTCTTCAACTGATGTTTAACACGTAATATTCATCGCTAACTGTATTATAACTACAAAATCCAGTTTATGCCTTTTGTAATTTATACATTTAATGATATTTTGTCCAAAATTTCAACACACACACACATATATACCACACTCACTCACTCTCACACACACACATACACCACACACACACACACCCTCATCCATCCTCATGACTTAACTGTGCAACTGAGACCTCATCATGTCAACCTACCATAGGAGGAGTTTCATAATCACAACTGACCGCTGCAACCGCCAAAAACCTATTATCATTTCCTTTACATTTGCAGAATGTACCTTCTAACACCTTACACGTGCACGCGCACACACACACACACACACACACACACACACACAGTGTGTTTGTGTGGAAAGTGGGCAGAAGAGAGATAGAGAAAGAAGAAGCAGACTTGTTGTAGATGTGACTGGAGCAGAGTTTAAGTTCTGTAGCCTACCCAGTGTGTGTGGTGTCAGACTGAAAGCCGAGCTCATTCATTGTCTCACCAGAGACGTGATTTTAACCCCTATGTTATTCATGTTATAACGTGGGCCCTGGAGGTAACCAGTCTCCGCCGGTTAACACGTTGAACATTTTAACAGCTGATTAACGTGCGCTTGTTGCCCCGTGTGCGCTGATGTCTCATCTGTTGACATTTCCGAAAGCCTTCCTCCAGCTGCTTAATAAAAGCTTTCCACACAAACACGTAGCCTACACATGGGTCATTAGTATGAGGAAAAACAAATGAGATTTTAACTGGGTCGGGCTCGGACAGAAAAACTCGGCCCGATCCGGACTCTATTTTGCGCGCACACACACACACACACACACACACACACACACACACACACACACTGCAATCCTCAGAAAATAAATTATGTCCATGCGCTTTGATATTAAATATCTGAATCTGAACACACACACACACTTCAATCCTCAGAAAATCAATGATGTCCACGCGCTTTGATATTAAATATGTGTTAATGTGAATAAATAATCCTCCTCCTGTAACTGAGGAAATGAAGACATTAGCAGAATGAAGGAGAGAAAGGGTTAAGAGCTCCGAAGAGGAGAAAGTTTCCAGGCTGAGATCTCCATTTAATGAGATTAAAGATCCTCTCCAGCTGACGTCACACAGGATCCCGTTAAATGATTCCGTTAAATGACGTCATTTAAGAGATAAAGTGACGTTGTGTCCGTCTGAATTCTGAGCGGGAATAAGAAATAAAAGGAGATCATAGTGGGGGAGACAGACCTGAAGCTGATCCTTCACGCGCGCTGATCCACCGACTGGCTGACAGGAAGACCGCGAGGAGCGTTCACCACGTCTTCAGACCCGACACGCGCACACACACACACACACACACACACACACACACACACACACACACACACACACACACACACACACACGCTCGCACACACACACACACACACACACATCCAACACACACACAAACCAACACACACACAAGCGCGCGCACACACACACACACACACACACACACACACACACACACACACACACCTCACGCACACACTCACTCTCACTCCCTGCACACACACTCACAGACGCGCACACACACACACACACATGCACACACACACACACACACACACACGCACACACACACACACACACACACACACACACACACAAACACACATTAGTGTGTGATACAGACCTGAAGCTGATCCTTCACGCGTGCTGATCCACCGACTGGCTGACAGAAAGACCGCGAGGAGCGTTCACCACGTCTTCAGACCCGACACGCGCGCACACACACACACACACACACACACACACACACACACACACACACACACACACACACACACACACGAGTAAATTTACTCAAGTAATGTGATTACTTGAGTATTTCCATGTTGGGCTATTTTCTACTTGTACTGTCTACATCTCAGAGGTACATGTAGTACTTTCTACTCCACTACTTTAGTCTGACAGGTGTTCATCCCCTTCCTGTCCAGTGAAAACCACGTATCTCCAGATGTGTTTATAATATAATCTAAAGGATTCATTGGTGAGAAACTTCTCCTTCTTAAAGCCAAAAAAAAAAGGCTTTAAAAAGCTTCTTGGATCGGCTGGGAAATGTATCGTCACAAAGCTGACAGCAGGGAGGTTTATGTGACACCGGGAAAACTTAAAGTTATTATAATAAATAATTTGAGAAGGCAACATCATTCTTTCAAAAGGAACTGTAGTAACTCTGGTAAACTCTACCTGTGCTGTGGCCGGGTTGGTTCAGTGGGTAGAGCAGGCGCACGTATACTTAGTCTCTCTAAACTCTACCTGTGCTGACTCACACACTGATTTACTGTAAAGAGTCACAACAAGACCAGAAATAGTTGCACTAAAATCCTGAATCATCGGGATGATGTTGTTGTTGTGGTTATAATGAACACTGCAGCCTTGAGCAGCAACGCACGCACACACACGCACACACACACACATACACACACACTCCACACACACACACACTCTCACACACACACGTATATAAACACACACACCCATACACCACACACACATACTGTATAAACACACACACACCCTCATCCATCACTTGTTCCCAGGTTATCTGTTGCAAGGGACTCATCTGTACAGAAACACTCTGGACCACACCAACCAATCCCAGCAGAGCGGTGACCCAGCTGAGTAAACCCAGACTGACCTCAGATCAGAGAGCAGGTCCCCATCAGACAGGACCGAGGTGTCCAGGACCACTACTGCTCTATCTGGGGCTGAAGATGCTGATCACTGGCTGCGGTCACCAACATCTTCTGATCTTAAGTTTTAGTCAAAATAATTCATAATTCCTGCTTTTTTTAAACCTAAAAATTTGGTAAAATGTTGTTTAAATTAGGTTTATTGACCACAAATAAAAAAAGCGTTGAAATAAATGACAAAACAACGAGAGAAATGTCAGTAAAAATGTTAGAAAAAGCAACCAAAAAGTGTTAAAAACTTAGGAATGGGCGCCAAAAAAAAGTTAATTTAAAACATTTTGACAGAGAAAGACAACAAGTTGACGGTGGACAGGAAGACAACACGAGGGTTAAGTTTTGGGAAAGATGCTGACTGACAGTTTCTCCCCAAAGTATGTGGGCTTTTATAGCATTTTCATCAAGTATAACATGCATGAACATTACAGAATCATTAGCAGTAGACTGTTGCACTGGCACACACACACACACACACACACACACACACACACACACACACACACACACACACACACACACACACACACAGCCGTTATCAGGAGGAAAAATCTCATTTAAAGAGCAACAATTCTGTAAAAGCCTTTTATTTTACAAAACCAGATGTAGGCCAGAGATTATCTGCTCGACCTCGTGAACGACGGGACTGAATTTTACCTAACAAAAAAACAAACAGCTCTGTATGATTTATAAAAATCAATGTGTGAACCCAACGGTAATCCAGGGACCATGTCCCCCTTTGTCCCCCTCAGAGTCTCTGTGTGTCCAGCGACTGAACTCGGGGACTACTTCTTGGCGTACGTGATCTTCATGGCGCATGTGGCTGTGATCCGGAAGCCTTGCAGTGCGTCTTTAGCCACGCCCGCCTGCGTCTCGCTCTCAAACTCCACGAAGGAGATGTCGTGTTTCCCCGGGACCAGTCGCACCTCTTTGAAACCAGGAAACCTGCAGAGGACAAAAAACACACAGAGAAACCCTGTCAATACTAATCTTTATTTATAGAGAGCTTTTCATAATCTACGTTACAAAGATCTTCACAAAACAGACAAATATCAAAAACCTTGTATAAAGCTCCAAAAACGTAGAAAAAAAACAAAAAATATTGTATAAAGCTCCAAAAACGTAGAAAAAAACACAAAAAAAGTTGTATAAAGCTCCAAAAACGTAGAAAAAAACACAAAAAATATTGTATAAAGCTCCAAAAACGTAGGGAAAAAATTTGGATAAGCAACAAAAATGTTTGAAAAACATTAAAAAAGACAAACACAAAAACCCTTAAAAAGTGACGAAGCGAATAGTGTAAGAATAAGAAAAAAACTTTTTAAAAGAAAGACAAGAAAGGAGGCTCAAATCAAACCAAGAAAGGCTCTTAGATAAAGTCTGGTTTAGAGCTGCAAAGATAAATCAATTAGTTATCAACTATTAAATGAATCACCAACTATACATGTATATATGCTATATATGTAGCATGGCTAATTGTGTGGTCTGTGGTTATTAAAAATGAATCCCGAAAAGTGTAAACATTTACATATTGATAGAATAAATGACATTATAGCAAAAGAGAGACAGGCAGATACAGACACACACAGACACACACACATATATAGGTGACACTCCCACCGCTGCACATCTCTGCCAAAAGTCTGCTGATCACTTTCTTTGGTCTGAACTCAGCTTAAGGTCTATTACATGTCTATAGTGTCTACAGAACACAATATGTGTCGTTATTATACCGTGTATAAAAGGTTAATGTTTCTATTTTGTCTGAAAAGTGTTTTAGTTCATTATTAGTCACTTTGGTTATTTTTTTATTTGTTTTGTAGGTAAGATGGTTTATAAGTTAAAGAAATCTGTAAATATGTGATTGTAAAATAAAAACTGTAAAATAAACCAGTTGTTGAACACAAGGCCTGAGTAAACAGTGACTTGAACACCAAACACTGAACAGAAAATCTGGTTTACACAGAAGTTGTATTTCATTATGAGTACATTGTGTTTCCTGTGGCTGCTTCACAATAAAAGCTCCCTGTGTGTTTCACCAGTTGGATGCTTTTAATGTGAAGGAGTGGCAGGAGGAAATGGTTGTTTCCACCAGCAGTGATTGTGGAGGATGAATTGGTCTCTTTTTCAGTTCGCGGTTTTACACAACTCGTTAACGTTGTGGAATGGTCGCAGTTTGGTTATGTTGAACCGTGTAAATCAGAGGGAGAAAACAAAACCTCCATCAGAGCTACAGTAAGAGGAGGAGCAACACTGGAAAGAGGAGAGCTTCAACGTCACACTCCAGAAATGAAAGTGAAGTTTGTCAGAGTGTCAGCCACGCTGCAGTCGAGACAAGTCTCTGTTTCTCTCTGAAAGAAAACTCAAACTGACTTCATCAGGTCTTTCTCAACAACACAGCAGAGTCTCTGACAAACACTGGTGAGTACAGCTGGTCACATTTACACTTTCTACAACCAGGATTAACACTAAACTTCAGATCTACTCAGGCAGCAAGTTCCTCTCTTTTAATTTCTTGTGAAATTGGTAACAATATAACTATGGCTGTTTGTCCACAGGCCCACTATACAGTAGCCCACTGTAACAGCTTTAAACAGTCTCTCTGTGTCAGTTCTCAGGGCTTTAGGAACTTGGAACTGAATCTCTGTGGTTTTCTGCCTGTTTACTAACTGCATACTTCTTCCTCTATTTCCTCTGGCTGTTTCACAATAAAAGCTTTCCACAAGAAAACTAGTGGGAGGGTTTTATTGTGAAGCAGCTAGAGAATATGAACTGTTTGACAATATATACCCTACCTGTCAAAAGTTTGGGGTTACTTAGAAATTTCCTTTCCACTCCATTCCAGACAGAATACCAGCTGAGATCAGTTGCATTGTTTTTTTTAACCAGGGCAGCAGTTTTCAGATTACATTATGTGCTTACATAATTGCAAAAGGGTTCTCCAATGTTTTCTCAGTTAGCCTTTTAAAATGTTAGAAGATTAGTAAACAGAATGTGCCTTTGGAACATTGGATGAATGGTTGCTGATAATGGGCAATGTAGATATTGCATTAAAGATCAGCCACTTCTTTCTACAACAGTCAATAACCCTTTTCCAATTATGTAAGCACATAATGTCATCTGAAAACTGCTGACCTGGTTAAAAAAACAATGCAACTGATCTCAGCTGGCATTCTGTTTGGAATGGAGTGGAATGGAAATTGACCCCAGACTTTTGACCGGTAGTGTATATTGACAATGCTTTGCTGAAGGTAAATAGTATGTCACTCCTCTTAATTCTTCAAGTCATACTACCTTAAAAGCAACCCTAACTTTTAGCTGCAGCTGTAGTTCCAATGAGACAACCTGTAGGGGGACCGAAGCGGGAAAAGTTACGTAGTGTTCCTTTAAAACGATATGCTATGACAACCTCTATCTTACAGAGGACTTTCCATCCACCAAGGTGAGGTGTAAGATTTGAGTTTTAACTTTTGCCTTAGAACTGTTTCAGCTGGTGCAACCCTTAACATGTTACCTAATACATAACTACAATAATTTAACAAATAACAGTTACACAAGTAACAACAAAATAAATGTTGTTGAGTTGGTATGCCAACCAGCTTCAAACTTTAGCAGTTCTTTTGCAGAAAAATTACCATATTTGCCTTCTCTGACAAGATACTACACCTCTCCTGACTTATGGTATGTCCTGCACAGGAGAAAACTCTCTCAGATGGTGTCCAAGAGGTCTGTACACACCGGTAGGAGTTCGAAAGGGCAGACAATTTGGGGAGGCTGTCCCGCTTCCCCTGCCACCAGGCTACATGGTCTTGTCCTGAACGATAGACTAGCAGAGCAAGTGTAATATGTTTACTAGTGATCATGTGCAGTCAGTGAATGGTTAATATGCTTTTACGTCCGTTTTGGTGAGCTCAGAGGGAAAATATGGCATTTTAAAAGTAGCCTACATTTACGGTGGCTAGCTAATGGTAGACTACAGATAGAGGGTGATATTTTTACGTCCGTTTCGGAGTGTGTACAAAAATCTGTTTATCAGAACAGCGGTGATTGTAGAGTGCATGTCCGAGAATAGCGCGGACCCGCGTTTCACACCGCGGGCATGTGCGCAACTCGGCAGAAAGGGGAGCAGGAAAAAAAAGAGTCTGCCGTTTTCCGCAGTGACAGAGGTGGAACCAGGTTTCGGTACCCAGCCCTACACGTAGGTGCTGCAACCCAGTGCAGATATTTAGGCATTCTATTATCTCAAATGTCTTAAAATATATAGTGCATTTAGCCGCTGTAAACCGGGCTGAGCCCCAAATTTTTAAGATGTCTGGCTCCGCCCCTGTGTGGATATATTCAGTGCCGTTTTGTCGGAGTAGTGAGCTTCACTTTGTCAGCATGATTTAAATGTTCCTTGTTGCTCACATTTTGGTGCAAGTCAAAACACCTTTTTTTTTAATAATTAAAACTGTATTTTAATATGTTTTTCTATTCTTTCTCACATGTGTAGATATGGCCGCTGCAAACTATCTGCCATCTGAAGATCAGTTTCTGTGCTCCATCTGTCTGGATGTGTTCACTGATCCTGTCGCCACATCATGTGGACATAACTTCTGCAAGAACTGCATCAATGAACACTGGGATACTAATGACCAGTACCTGTGTCCAATGTGTAAAAAGGTTTTCAACACAAAACCTGAGCTGCTCATCAACACTTTCATCTCTGAGATGGTTGCTCAGTTCAGACAGTCAGCTCAACAGAAAGCCAGCAGCAGCTCAGAGCAACAAGTGTCCAAACCAGGAGAAGTTCCCTGTGACATCTGCACTGGAACCAAACTGAAGGCCCTGAAGTCCTGCCTGGTGTGTCTGGTCTCCTACTGTGAGACTCACCTGGAGCCTCATCTGACAATGTCAGGTCTGAAAAGACATCAGCTGATCGACCCTGTGGAGAACCTGGAAGGCAGGATGTGTACGATGCATGATAAACCTCTGGAGCTGTTCTGTAAGACCGACCAGACATGTGTCTGCATGCTCTGCACTGTTTTAGATCACAAGATGCATGATGTTGTTCCTCTGAAAGAAGAATATGAAGGAAAGAAGGCCGAGCTGGGGAAGACAGAGGCTGAAATTCAGCAGATGATCCAGAAGAGACGACTGAAGATTCAGGAGATCAAACACTCAGTCGACCTCAGTGAGGAAGATGCAGACAGAGAGATAGCAGAAGGTGTTCAGGTCTTCACTTCTCTGAAGGAGTCTGTTGAGAAATGCCTGAATGAGCTCATCAACACGATCAAAGAGAAGCAGAAGACAACAGAAAAACAGGCCAAAGCTTTCATCAAAGAGCTGGAACAGGAACTCTCTGAGCTGATGAAGAGAAGCACTGAGGTGGAGCAGCTCTCACGCTCTGAAGACCACCTCCATCTTCTCCAGAGTGTCCAGTCCCTAAACACCAACCACCCTCCACCCACCAAGGACTGGACAGAGGTCAACGTCTGTCCGTCATCATATGAAGGGACTGTGGTGAAAGCTGTGGTTCAGCTGGAGGAGACATTCAGTAAAGAGATGAAGAAGCTGGTTAAAGCTGAGCTGAAGAGGGTCCAGCAGTATGCAGTGGATGTGACTCTTGATCCTGATACAGCACATCCTGAACTCATCCTGTCTGATGATGGGAAACAAGTGAATCATGGTGATGTGAAGAAGAATCTCCCAGACAACCCAGAGAGATTTTCTTATTGTGTTTGTGTTTTAGGAAAACAGAGTTTATCTTCAGGCAGATTTTACTTTGAGGTTCAAGTTAAAGGAAAGACTGAATGGTTTTTAGGAGTGGCCAGAGAGTCGGTCAACAGGAAGGGAAACATCACAGCGAGCCCTCAGAAAGGTTTCAGGACTATAAGGTTGAGAAATGGAAATGAGTACAAAGCTCTTGCTGGCCCTCCAGTCCTTCTCTCTCTGAAGTCTCGTCCTCAGAAGGTGGGGGTGTTTGTGGATTATGAGGAGGGTCTAGTCTCCTTTTATGACGTATATGCTGCAGCTCTTATCTACTCCTTTACTGGCTGCTCCTTCACTGAGAAACTCTTCCCTTACTTTAGTCCCGGTATTAATTATGGTGGTCCAAACTCTGCCCCTCTGATCATCTCTCCTGTCAGAGTAAACTAATCACTCATCTTATTTCATGTATTGATATATTTATATTCAAGGGAACAAATGTACATGTTATAATTCACATATTTGTTTACAGAATCTGTTTCCTGTGGTGATTGATTTACACTTTATTGTTTTGATTGATTATTATATGCTTCCCATTACATAGGCAACAAATTAATTTGATGCATCTCTTACTCTGCATCATGGTAGCATTTCTATTTAAACCCACAGACATTTTCTCACTTTCAAAGAATGACAAATGAATGTTTCTAAAGTGAATTGGGTTTTTTTTTCACACAAAAAACATTTGGATTTCTTTAAATCTTTCTATTTGATGTGCAGCCACAGAAAAAATGTTTTTGAATATTTGATTGTGTTATTAAGGCTTTTTATAGCGTCACACATGTCGTTGTTACACCGGGTATAAAAGTTAATGAACATTTCAATTTTTTAATTGTTTTGGTTGTTTACTGGTCACTTTTTGTTTTGTGAATACTGCTAAGACAGCTTATGAGTTAAATAAACCTGTAAATACTCTGATTGTAAAATAATAAAAACTGTAAACGTGCCACATTTATACTTCTTCACCTTACTTCCTGCTTTGCTTCCATCATAACTACTACGACCACTTTAAACGTAACCTTTGCTGCGTTCCAGAAACAATTTTTAGCCCATAAATTACGACTTCAAGTCTTGACTCACAACTTGGTAGTGTTCCAGGCAAAGTCACGACAAACCCTACTAGCTAGCGTTGGCTAGTGGCTACCTAACGTTGACGTTAGCTAGCACTAGCTAGCACTAGCTGATACTAGCGATTTCTAGTCAGCGACATATTTTGGGCTTCATTTAATAAACATAACCTGTAGTAGTACACAATCGTATGTGTATTGGTTTGATTACAATGTGCTCTAGTGATTATTTGTGTCAGCAGGATGGTGTGTGTGGGATTGAATCAAAATAAACTACATGTAATAAACTGTGTAAAATGCAGCTGCATCAGATATCACCGCTGATCAAATGACAGCACAGCTGGAGGTATTCAAAAAGTAAAAGTACTAATACCACTGTAAAAATCCTCCTGATTATTTTCTCCATTAATCAATAGCCTTTAATAACTGTTGCGCTGCAGGGACTGGTCAATTAATCAATTAGTGGATCTTAAAACTATTCTGATAATGGATTCATCATTTTCAATCAAAAAATGCAAACACATTTTACGCTTCTTGTAAGGAGGATTTGCTGTTCTTTCCAACCAGTTCTCACTCCCAACTCGTAAAATACGGATGCTTGGTCAGTGTCTCTCAGCGTCAGATACGACGCAAAAATCTCCCTTCAGCGTCTGTATGGAACGCACCGGGCAGAGCAGCAGCTACACAGCGCTGTAAGATGATGTAGTATTAAGAGAGACAATTCTTGGGACTTTGTGTGAGAACTTTAAGAGATTCTTTTTATGTATGATAGCCATAAAATAAAACTGCATTTACTTTTAATATGAATTTAAAATGGCAGTGTCAGTCAGAAAACTCTTCTATCATCACAGTGAAGTCTTCAACGGATTCATCTGATGTTTAAAACATAATATTCATCTCTAACTGTATTATAACTTTACAAAATCCAGTTTATACCGTTTGTAATTCATACATTTAATGATAATTTGTCCAAAATTTCAACACACACATACACCACACACACACACACACCCACACACAAACTAACACACACTCGAACACACACCCACACACACAAATTAACACACTCGTCTCGAACACACACACACACACACACACACACACACTTCAATCCTCAGAAAATAAATTATGTCAATGCGCTTTGATATTTGTCGTGGAAGTTTCCTTTGCAGCAGGGGGAAGAGTTTTCAAAGTTTAGTAAATTGAAACAAATAAGACAGACTGAGACTAAAACCAAATTGGGTTTTTGTATTTTATTAAAAAAGATATATTTGCAAATAGGAGCAACATGATTTCACAAAAGGCCGCAGCCCAGTGTGGAGTCAGTTTCTCAAATGAGTGCACAAGAACACTAGGCTTATATGCATCTTCAGAGTGACAGCACATACGCACTTGGATTATTATGACGCTACAATTTTGACAGGCAATCTGATACACATGAAGACAATCAGAGAACTGCAAGAGACATCTTGGAGTCATCTCACCTCCTCCTCCCTGTATGACTTTCACCCCCCAGTTACATCTTAACTGGCATGGGAAAACTAGAGATAGTTTTAGGCAGTGTTCGAACTATACCGTGGCCTTCGGGGGAGCCCACTTTTTTTCCACGCGGGGGGGGGGGGGGGAGGGGAGTTGGTTGTGCGCTTGCAACTTACAATGACTTACAAAGATACATAACAGCTACAAGTATATGCACTACAGGATTTACCCTATTATACGTAATCAACAGGAGTAGATAGGTCAAATAGCAAACAGCCAGCCACAAATAGTCTATAAACAAAGCGTCAGGCTGTTTTTGAGATTTCACATGAACAACGGTTAAAGTTACTCAGGCTACCGAAGAATACCAGAACTCCTCCGTTCAATTAGACCTTAGCGACGCACCCCAAGTTTCCATCCTTAACAAACAGCCATGTATATGGGCTCTTCCAGTCTCTCCACTGCTGGCTGTTCCAATTTAACGGGAGAGAGGAGCGAGAGGGTTAGTTCAGTTCAGTTCAGTTCAATTTTATTTATATAGCACGTTTAAAAACAACCTCAGTTGACCAAAGTGCTTAACATGCTCCAAAAGCAACGAACCAATAAACACAAACAAGGCACAATATACAACAGTAGAAAAAGAATAATGTCAATAATGTCAAGATATCAAAGCTCAACTTGAATTGAAAGCCAATGCGTAGTAATGGGTCTTCAGCATGGACTTGAACGTTCCAATGGTCCGAGCTGTTCTTACATGAATAGGTAGACTATTCCAGAGGTTTGGAGCAGCCACTGAAAAGGCTCGGTCACCTTTGGTTCTTAACCTGGATCTGGGACATCGAGGAGCATCTGATTGGACGACCTCAGTGCTCTGACAGGCGTGTGGACATGTAAGAGCTCTGATAAGTAAGAAGGCGAGAACCCATTTAAGATCTTAAAAACAATTAATACAATTTTAAATTCAATCCTGAAACAAACAGGAAGCCAGTGGAGCATGGCCAAAACCGGTGTAATATTTAGCCAAAAGTCTCAGCTGGAAGAAGCTAGTTTTAACAACAGAACTAATCTGTTTGTCAAATTGAAAAGCACTGTCAAAAATCACTCCCAGATTTCTGGTAAAAGGACGAATTTGGGAACCTAAAGTACCAAGAGTATCTACACAGGCACTGAAATGTTCAGCACGTCCAAACACAACAACTTCGGTCTTATTGTCATTAAGACAACCATATTTTGAGATCACTCAAGCAGTTTAACAACGGCTGGATAGTTTCCTTCTCATTGTTTCTTACAGGCAAATAGATTTGTACATCATCTGCAAAACAATGGAAAGAAATGTTGTGTTTTTTCAAAATGGACCCTAAGGGCAGCATGTACAAAGAAAATAGCATGGGTCCCAAAATGGAACCTTGGGGGACCCCACAGGAAAGAGGGGCAGCAGATGAAGAGCAGTTACCAATGTGGACAGCAAAACTCCTATCTGTCAAGTAGGATTCAAACCATTTTAAGGCAATGCCCGTAATGCCAACACTTTGTTTGAGTCGGGATAAAAGGATAGAGTGGTTGACAGTGTCAAAGGCCGCAGTCAAATCTAAAAGCACTAAAACAGCGGAGTTTCCTGAGTCGACCGCTAAGAGAAGGTCGTTGTAGACTCTTAGGAGGGCAGTTTCAGTACTGTGACGTGGCTTGAAACCAGACTGGAACTTTTCATGAATACTAAAATCATCTAAAAATGATTGAAGTTGATTAAAAACAACCTTCTCCAACACTTTAGATAAAAACGGTAGTTTTGAAATAGGTCTAAAATTAGACAAAACTAACGGATCCAAATTTTTTCTTTTTTAAAAGTGGTTGCACAACAGCATGTTTAAAAGCAGCTGGAACACACCCTGAGCTAAGAGATGAGTTAACCAAGGATAAAATACTGGGCCCAACAGTGTTAAAAAACATCTTTAAGTAAGCGTGCAGGGATACTATCCAGCAGGCAATTAGCCGGACGAAGCTGTTTGACTATGTCAGAGAGAAGGTGGAGTGAAACTGGCTCAAACTGCTGGAAGACAGCTGGGCATAAAGAGGTAACAGAGGGGTCACTGGTAAAAGCAGGGGATGAAAAGCTCAGGCCGGCAATTTTATCTATGAAGTGTTTCAGGAAGTTTTCACACAACAATGTGGATGGCACAGCACAGTCAGTTTCACAAGGGTTAATAAGTGAGTTAAACACTTTGAAAAAGAACTTGAGGCCTCTGGATGTTACTAGCAACCAGGTGAGATAAAAAATAAGTTTTAGCAGATTTAACTGCTCCCTGGTATTTATGTAATAAGTCTTTTAAAATTTGAAATGACACTTGAAGTTTGTCCTTCTTCCACTTTCTCTCAGCTGTTCTGCAGGCCCGTCTGAGAGAGCGGGTGTTGTCATTCAGCCAAGGTTCTTTAAGAGTTTTTGTGCGTTTCTCCCTCAATGGGGCAACAGAGTCCAGTATCTCTGTACAAGTAGAGTTGAAGATGTTGGCGAGTTCCTCCACATTAAGAAAATCACCAAGATTGTAAAGCACTGAGTTTTTAAAAGCAGCAGAAAACTGTGAGGCAGTTTGAGGGTTAATTGCACGGACACAGCGTGCGGGGGAAACAGACAAAGTGTCCGAGCAGGGGACCACCATAGTAAATAAAACAGGCAGATGATCTGAAATGCATGTGTCGCATATTTCACTAATGGCAACATCTAAGCCATATGACAGCACAAGGTCCAAAGTATGTCCTTTTTCGTGCGTCGGGCCAGTGACAGACTGCGTGAGACTAAAAGAGTCAATAAGATTAAGAAAATCCTTAGACATCGGTCTGGATTCGCAGCACACATGTATATTAAAATCACCAACGATCAAAAAGCGATCATATTTCAAAGCAATTCCAGCCACAAAGTCTGCAAAGTCCTGAATAAAATCCTTATTAAACTTTGGAGGTCGATAAACCACAGCACATAAAACAGTCACTGGAAGATGTGTCTCAAACAGCTGCAGCTCAAACCTGGAGCAGCTGTCAAACGGAATCTCCCGACATGGAAAAGCGCACTTAAACACAGCGGCTAATCCTCCACCTTTACCTGTGGTCCGAGGGGAGCTGAGGAAGCCACATCGGGGAGGAAGAAGTTCAGAAAAAGGCGTGAGCTCGCCATCATGAAGCCAGGTTTCTGTTAAGAACAAAAAATCCAACTCACGAGAAGTGAAGAAGTCATTGAGGAGAAAGTCTTGTTGGCTAGCGATCTAGCATTAAACAAAGCAAGGCGAAGAGTTTGATCCTCACTGGCTGGAGGCGGCGCACGATCTAGCGGGCGCAGGTTCAAAAAATCCACCCCACCTCGGCGGAACCGAGCACGCATGTGAGAAGATCCAAGTACTGACCCGGCCCGTGGTGCTGTCAGCAGGTGGGCCCCGGATATAACCTGTGAGCCAGGGACAATGGGACGAAGCCAGCGGTCTCTCATCCCCAGCAAGCGCCCGGCAGCATGAACGTAGCGTCCATCAGGACACGTCACATAGGTGAGCGCCAGGTAAGCCTTGAATCTGACCAGCACACCTCCACGCTTTCCCCGTCGTCTGTAGCGTTTCTTACGGGGAAGAACAGCAGGTGAACGGCGCAGGTGCTCAGGTATATTCGACAGCAGAGGAGGAATCCTCGAGGTCCAGCGATCTCCCAAAGCAAGTCTTTCAGACAAAAAAGTCAGCAGATAGTTGAATGTTGATAAGTGCTTGGCGATCATAAACGAGTAAAGCAGAAACATCTTGACAGTAGATAAATAGAGCGATAGCAAACAACAGACTAAGCAGACGAGACAGACGGCTTGCCATGCACACTAGCGCCATCTTGTCAGTCACATTTTTGTTTTTCATTGGGAGGCCACAGTTCTGAGACAAAAGGGTTTTAAAGGGGAGCGTTGGGAATCCGGACAAAAAAAGTCGCTAACACGATGGCTTAAGTTGCAAGACATGAAGGTGCTTTTATTTACAAAAAAAAAATGGTGAAACAATGCAGGACGTCCACAGCAAAAACCCATAAGAAACAAAAGAAACATATCTTTTTTTACACTAGCAAAGCTCACATCACCTGTCTGGATTGTAGCCACCCTCAGACTGCCCCCACGCTTAAGTGACCAGAGGCTTATATGTGTTAAGCCCCTCCTACTAGAGCTACCAACTCTTAATTGCCTCAATTACCTCACCAATACGTTACCATTTACATGAATTTAGAATGTCACTGCTAGTTTCTACAATAACCAATTCCCAAATAACAGATTATTGAACAAATCATTTTCCACTTATCTTACTTTGGGAAACACCAAAAACTTACACACATTTCCAACTAGACAATTTATCTCACCTATCACCCAGACACATGGTATCTCCCACCCTCCGCACACCTGTGTGTGATTGCTGTAGACCCTATATGAAGCAGCACTGGGTTAGGATAATCTTCAGCAGAGAGGACATTATTTCTTCAGCTTCTTCTTGCGTTGTCACCCCGGTGGGAGGCGTGCCAACAGGCTTGCAGCAGGTGAATTAGTCGTGCTAACGTCATGTAAAACCAAAATTAATTAAACTGCCTTGTTTTCTTTTTGCCATGGCTATATGATGCTTACTGCAGAATGGATTTCAATGACTTTGCGTGCCGATTAATGGCCTCCAACGTTTATATTTTTTTTAACATGTACTAAACATGAGTTGAATTTGCACCGCAGCGCCGCCACGCCTTGATGCTCATAACAAGAATAGCATGTATACTTATCTTTATTGAAGTGAATTAGGTTCAAATCGCCGACATGCATGAATTGAAGTTTTACACATAATAATCCACGATGATCACATTACACAAAACTGAAATTGCACATCAAAATGACACATTGTCAATATTTTTAGAGACCCCCCAAAATTTCACAAATCACGTTTTCAGGGGAGCCCATGTCTTATTAAGGGGAGCTGAGCTCCCCCTAGCTCCCCCGTAGTTCGCACCCTGGTTTTAGGGTGACCTTGTACCTTTATCGGTTCAGGCTAACAGTGCTCACATAATGTTCCAGACTGGGTGTCTCACAAAATTAGTATCAAAATCTGCACGTGGGAAATGAGATAAACTCTTTCAGCATTTGTGAGAGAAGTAAAGACGAATTAAACATAAAAATATAAGGAATTGTGCTTAAATGTAATTTTCCCATTACATATTAAATATCTGTTAATGTGAATAAATGAGCAGCAACAGGAATAGTAACTGAGTAAATGAAGACATTAGCAGAATGAAGGAGAGAAAGGGTTGGAGCTCCGAAGAGGAGAAAGTTTCCAGGCTGAGATCTCCATTTAATGAAAGAGATGTCTCAAATCAGATTAAAGATCCTCTCCTGCTGATGTCACACAGGATCCCGGTAAATGATTCCGTTAAATGACATCATTTAAGAGATAATGTGACGTGTCCGTCTGAATTCTGAGCGGGAATAAGAAATAAAAGGAGATCATAGTGGGGGAGACAGACCTGAAGCTGATCCTTCACGCGCGCTGATCCACCGACTGGCTGACAGGAAGACCGCGAGGAGCGTTCACCATGTCTTCAGACCCGACACACACACACACACACACACACACACACACACACACATACATCCGAACACACACACACACACACACACACACACACACACACACACACACACACACACACACACACACACAGAAACACAACCTCATCCATCACTTGTTCCCAACCACAACAACCAATCACAGCAGAGCGGTGACCCAGCTGAGTAAACCCAGACTGACCTCAGATCAGAGAGCAGGTCCCCATCAGACAGGACCGAGGTGTCCAGGACCACTACTGCTCTATCTGGGGCTGAAGATGCTGATCACTGGCCCACTATTAGTCCTAACGGGACAAGTTTACAGTCATTGATCCTCCGGTGAAGCCAGACTCCTTTTCCACCCAATTTCTCCTGTATGCCCAAGTCTTCAACCAAGATTAAAGGCGGGGGTGGTAAATATTAGGTGTGTATATATTAGGTGAGGCAGACGTGCCTTTACTGTACCAAACTGATCATGCTTACTGCCGTGCGTGCCACGTGTTTCCTAGGTGATACTACTGCATCATACTGCAACATGGCTTTTACCAAATCCACCATTGGCTGTGGAAGTGCTTTAATAACTGCTGAGTACAGATCCCTGGAATCAAAGCCTGTTTCATGTTGACACCACGTTATGTTATTTCATTCTGAGATTATTCTCTGTTAGATATTGAAGTTCATAAATAAGTATTTTGGCCAAGTGGTATTGGAAGGAGGATTTAATTCTTGCATGTTTTCTTTTGTTTTGCATGATCAAAAATCATTTTCTGTTTCATAAACCAGTGGCGATTTTGGAGTCTTTTTAGAGTTAGAGTGTTTGTTTGTTTATACAACATTATCGTTCAGTTATCATTCATTTGATTCGGGTAGTCCATAAAGGGACTTTCGTAGTTTTTTCATATGTTCAATATTTAGCCTTTATCCTCTGTTATAATAATAAATACATATATTCATTGTTATCCAGTTAAACTACTGATTTAGCAGGTGGGGGGGTTTAATACTTTTGCAAGGCACTGTATCCATGTCACATTCCTATTAGTGGCTGAGCCCCCCCTAAAGGTCTGATCCTAGAATCACACCCTGGAAAGAAGCAACAAAAATCTAAGAAAACCCAGCTTAAATCTTACCTTTGGCACCACATCGGTTAGTGCCGGCTCAGATAGAGAGAGAATGAATCTACTAACATGTATGTGTGTGTGTGTGTGTGTGTGTGTGTGTGTGTGTGTGTGTGTGTGTGTTTGTGTATCACAGCCAGATATTTATCATAAAAACACCACATCAATGAGCCAGACTGTTGCACTGGCACACACACACACAAACACACACACACACACACACACACACACACACACAAACACACACACAAACACACACACACACACACACACGTTATCGGGAGGAAAACTCTCCTTTAAAGAGCAAAAATTATGTAAAAGCCTTTTATTTTACAAAACCAGATGTAGGCCAGAGATTATCTGCTCGACCTCGTGAACGACGGGACTGAATTTTACCAACAAACAAAAAAGTAGAAAAAAAACAAACAGCTCTGTATGATTTACAAAAATCAAAGTGGGAGCCCAACGGTAATCCAGGGATCATGTCCCCCTTTGTCCCCCTCAGAGTCTCTGTGTGTTCAGCGCCTGAACTCGGGGACTACTTCTTGGCGTACGTGATCTTCATGGCGCAGGTGGCTGTGATCCGGAAGCCTTGCAGTGCGTCTTTAGCCACGCCCGCCTGCGTCTCGCTCTCAAACTCCACGAAGGAGATGTCGTGTTTCCCCGGGACCAGTCGCACCTCTTTGAAACCAGGAAACCTGCAGAGGACAAAAAAAATCACACAAAGAAACCCTGTCAATACTAATCTTTATTTATAGAGAGCTTTTCATAATCTATGTTACAAAGTGCTTCACAAAACAGACAAGAAAACGTAGAAAAAACACCAAAGACATTGTATAACGCGCCAAAAACGTTCCATTTGTTCTGTAAGTAAAAAAAAAAAACATTGTCATATCATTGACATGTTGCAGATGTGTGGAGGTTTCTATTTGTGTCCAATAAACTAAACTAAACTCTCCTGGTTAAAGTAAAGCTGAGGCACCTTCAAGTTTCAACAAACATAATAAAGATATAAGCAACACCTTCTCACACACCTTCCTCCTCCCACCTGTTAGATAAAGCTCCACCTTTGCTCCATATTAACCAGACAACATCCTGGTATTTCACAATAACCGTTTAAATCAGAGGAGGAAACCTAACACCAGAGGTGCTGTGAGAGGAGGAGCAACACTGTAAAGAGGAGAGCTTCAACATCACACTCCAGAAACGAAAGTTAAGTTTGTCAGAGTGTCAGCCACGCTGCAGTCGAGACAAGTCTCTGTTTCTCTCTGAAAGAAAACTCAAACTGACTTCATCAGGTCTTTCTCAACAACACAGCAGAGTCTCTGACAAACACTGGTGAGTACAGCTGATCACATTTACACTTTCTACAACCAGGATTAACACTAAACTTCAGATCTACTCAGGCAGCAAGTTCCTCTCTTTTAATTTCTTGTGAAATTGGTAACAATATAACTATGGCTGTTTGTCCACAGGCCCACTATACAGTAGCCCACTTTAACAGCTTTAAACAGTCCCTCTGTGTCAGTTCTCAGGACTTTAGGAACTTGGAAATGAACCAATCCTCTATTTCCTCTGGCTGTTTCACAATAAAAGCTTTCCACAAGAAAACTAGTGGGACGCTTTTATTGTGAACCAGCTAGAGAATATGAAATGTTTGACAATATATAGATGCTGACAATGCTTTGCTGAAGCTAAATAGTTGGTGTAGTGGAATGGCTTCGAATGATGACCAAGAACACTTGTCTTTTATTGTAAACATTTACTGTTTAATATGTTGTAGTTCTACAAACGATAAAGAACAACTTAAGATTGACGGACAGAGTACACAATAGACAACTTCTGTGTAGGCTACTTTTAATCACACTATAATTTACCATTTCCTTTAGACTGTTTTAAACTAATCAACATGAATTTCTTATTCAAGTGCAACATTTTACAATAGTTGGTCACTTTTCTTAATTGTTTAAGTTATATCACCTGTTAAAACAATAGGTTATGACAACCTCTAACAGTGTACAGAAGACTTTACATCCACCAAGGCAAGGTGTAAGATTTAAGTTTTATTTTTATTTATTTATTACAGGTGCAGTGCATATTAATATACATTTCTGTCAATTTGCCAGAAGGCTATTTTTCCTCTGCCGTCCCTAGACAGATGGTAAAAGTCACCCTAAAAGAAAGTAAAATTACATATTTACATAACAATTTAACAATTACTATACATTTAGTAAAAAGTACTATTAAGCTAAAATGTACAATATAAACATAGCAGACCAACAATCAGACAAAGACATGAACACATACACACAAGTTAAATTTTAACTTATGCCTTTTTCAGCTGGTGTAGTGTTAATTTTGTCACCTAATTTTAATTTAGTCTTAGTCTTGTGCCAAATGTCCTTGTTAGTCCTGATTAGTTATTTTCATATCATTTTTTGTTAGTAAAGTTTTAGCCAACTAAATCTCGTCATCTTAGTCTAGTTTTAGTCAAAACATTTTAGTCTTTTTTTTAAATAACAAATTATTTCTGAGATTATTTTTGATAACCATTTCAGTCAAATAGTCATAATTCATAGTTCAAATTGTTAAACGACAAAAAACAACCACTGAATGGGAAAAGGGTATTTTACTGTTTTTTTAAAGATATTTAGGTCTTCATTGACAGGAGGAAATGAAAGGAGACAGAGAGGAGGGAAAGACATAGAGCAAAGGGCCACAGGTCAGAGCTGGTCAAACCCTTAAAATGTTAGTCGCGTGTAAACTCCAACCTAATTAAAGATAGGTTCAAACTAGTCTATGCTTGAACCTACCCATAGGTGGAGCAACCCAGTGCAGATATTTAGGCATTCTATTATCTCAAATGTCTTAAAGTTCCTATGACATGCTGCTTTTTGGATGCTTTTATATAGACCTTAGTGGTCCCCTAATACTGTATCTGAAGTCTCTTTTATATAGGCCTTAGTGGTCCCCTAATACTGTATTTGAAGTCTCTTTTATATAGACCTTAGTGGTCCCCTAATACTGTATCTGAAGTCTCTTTTATATAGACCTTAGTGGTCCCCTAATACTGTATCTGAAGTCTCTTTTATATAGGCCTTAGTGGTCCCCTAATACTGTATCTGAAGTCTCTTTTATATAGACCTTAGTGGTCCCCTAATACTGTATCTGAAGTCTCTTTTATATAGACCTTAGTGGTCCTCTAATACTGTATCTGAAGTCTCTTTCCCTAAATTCAGTCTTGCTGCAGAATTACAGCCACTAGAGCCAGTCCCACAATGAGCTTTCCTTAGTATGTGCCATTTCTGTGTTTCTCTGGGCGGGCTAACCCTGACCTACTAAGGAGAAGATTCCTGATTGGCCCATCTGAGCTTTCATTTTCTCAAAGTCAGAGTGGGATACCCAGGGCTCGGTTTACACCTATCACCATTTCTAGCCACTGGGGGACCATAGGCAGGTTAGGGGAACTCATATTAATGTTAAAAAACATCATAAAGTGATTTTCATGCCATGGGACCTTTAAAATATATAATGAATTTAGCCACTGTAAACCGGGCTGAGCCCCACATTTTTACAATGTCTGGCTCCGCCCCTGCGTGGATATATTCAGTGCTGTTTTGTCAGAGTAGCGAGCTTCACTTTATCAGCATGATTCAAATGTTCCTTGCACAGTTTGGTGCAAGTCAAGCACCTTTTTGTTAAATAATTAAAACTGTATTTTAATATGTTTTTCTTTTCTTTCACACATGTTTGTAGATATGGCTGCTGCAAACTATCTGCCATGTGAAGATCAGTTTCTGTGCTCCATCTGTCTGGATGTGTTCACTGATCCTGTCACCACATCATGTGGTCACAACTTCTGCAAGAACTGCATCAATGAACACTGGGATACTAGTGACCAGTACCTGTGTCCGATGTGTAACAAGGTTTTCAACACAAAACCTGAGCTGCACGTCAACACTTTCATTTCTGAGATGGTTGCTCAGTTCAGACAGTCAGCTCAACAGAAAGCCAGCAGCAGCAGCTCAGAGCAACAAGTGTCCAAACCAGGAGAAGTTCCCTGTGACGTCTGCACTGGAACCAACCTGAAGGCCCTGAAGTCCTGCCTGGTCTGTCTGGTCTCCTACTGTGAGACTCACCTGGAGCCTCATCTGACAATGTCAGGCCTAAAAAGACATCAGCTGATCGACCCTGTGGAGAACCTGGAAGGCAGGATGTGTACGAAACACGATAAACCTCTGGAGCTGTTCTGTAAGACCGACCAGACATGTGTCTGCATGTTCTGCACTGTTTTAGACCACAAGACACATTATTTTGTTCCTCTGAAAGAAGAATATGAAGGAAAGAAGGCAGAGCTGGGGAAGACAGAAGCTGAAATTCAGCAGATGATCCAGAAGAGACGACTGAAGATTCAGGAGATCAAACACTCAGTCGACCTCAGTGAGGAAGATGCAGACAGAGAGATAGCAGAAGGTGTTCAGGTCTTCACTTCTCTGAAGGAGTCTGTTGCGAGAGGCCTGAATGAGCTCATCAACACAATCCAAGAGAAGCAGAAAACGAAAGAAAAACAGGCCGAAGCTTTCATCAAAGAGCTGGAACAGGAAATCTCTGAGCTGATGAAAAGAAGCACTGAGGTGGAGCAGCTCTCACGCTCTGAAGACCACCTCCATCTTTTACAGAGTGTTCAGTCCCTAAACATCCAACAACCCCCACCCACCAAGGACTGGACAGAGGTCAGCATCCGTCCATCATCATATGAACTTTTATGTGCACTAACACAACATCAATTTTTTAAACACTATTTCAAGATGTGCGTTTGTTTAAAAGTTATCCTGAGCACAGAGCATAATTATTTTTCATGATGAGGAAAAAATCTGTGGCTCAGCTGGAAAAGACGCTCAGTGAAGAAATGAAGAAGCTGGTTAAAGCTGAGCTGAAGAGGGTCCAGCAGTATACAGTGGATGTGACTCTTGATCCTGATACAGGACATCCCCATCTCATTCTGTCTGATGATGGGAAACAAGTGAATATTGGTGATGTAGAGAACAATCTCCCATACAACCCAGAGAGATTTTCACTCATTCCCTGTGTGTTAGGAAAGCAGAGTTTCTCTTCAGGCAGATTTTACTTTGAGGTTCAAGTTAAAAGAAAGACTAAATGGGATTTAGGAGTGGCCAGAGAGTCAATCAACAGGAAGGGATTCATTACACAGAGCCCACTGAAAGGTTACTGGACGATAGTGTTGAGAAATGGAAATGAGTATGAAGCTCTTGATGACCCTCCTGTCCTTCTCTCTCTGAAGTCTCCTCCTCAGAAGGTGGGGGTGTTTGTGGATTATGAGAAGGGTCTGGTCTCCTTTTATGACGTAGATGCTGCAGATCTTATCTACTCCTTTACTGGCTGCTCCTTCACTGAGAAACTCTTCCCATACTTCAGTCCCTGTATTAATGATGGTGGTAAAAACTCTGCCCCTCTGATCATCTCTCCTGTCAGAGTAAACTAATCACTTAACTTGATTTATTTATTTTCATTCAGGGAAACAAATGTTAATAATTAGTTTAGATCTTATTTTTTATCTTTTTAATGTGGTGATTCATTTACCGGTTGCCGCAGGGGGGGAGACGGAAAAAACGCAGCGGGCCTGCTGCGACAATTTTGAGACCAACTAAACTTTTGGAGAAAGGCAACCCTGTGTCATGCTGCAGTGGCCAACCATGTAACAGAGATCAACACAGAGGGTTTTGAGGCGGTGTTAGAGTCCCATAAAGGAAACAGGAAACATCACTGCCTCTATCTCTGCCACGAGAACGTTTTAAAATGCCAAAAACAAGCACTGAACTGCCCAGGAGTTTAGGGAACAGCTGACTGGTTCCTGCAACAACAAAGCACTCGCTAAATCTCACTCATCTCTTTTCTTTCTCTCTTTCTCCGGGAAATAAAGCTGCCTTCAAGTTCAGTCGGAAATGTCGATATTCATAAACCATCTGACAGAAAACAGTAAGTGTGAAATATAAAGTGTACTTGTGCTACATTGGGAAGTCACACAAATAGGCTGTTTCAGTGACACTCCCACCGCTGCACATTATAGCATAAGAGAGACAGGCAGACACAGACAGACAGACAAAGACACATCACATCAGTGACACTCCCACCACTGCACAACCCTCCCAACAATCTGCGGATCACTTTCTACATTTTTTTTTTTTATTGTGACATTGTTCATATTACTACAATTAACATATCAGAATTGACACAATATATATATATATATATATATATATATATATATATATTTTTCTTTCCCTTTTTTCCCCCCTTTCCCCTTCACCTCCCCCCCTCCCTTCCCCTCCTTCACACCCAGTGGTGAATAAAAAAAAATAAATAAAAAAAATTAAAATAAAACGTTTACAATAAAGTAAAAAAAATAAAAAACATAAAAATAAATAATTAACAGAAGTATATGTACTATGTCTATACCCACTCATACATACCTACTTACATATATATACATACATACATTCCCAGACGTGCATCATATATGCACCCATATATTCATATGTACCCACGCTTATGCATGCCTACTTACATCCCTATACATGTTTACATACAGACATACAAATTTGCATATGGGTGCATCATATGTCACAGAGATTAAGTCCATCATCTAACTACACAGGTCCAAATCCATGCTCTGTTTTTGTTTTTCAATGCATTTGCTTAGCATATGCGAACCATCTCTTCTTTAATAACTTCATTTTACCTCTCATCTTATGCGTTATCATTTCATTTTCATACAAGTTTTCTACAACCTCAATCCATTTATCTAACCTGGGTGGATCAGTTTTTTTCCAACTTCGAGTTATTTGTTTAATGGCAGTAATTCTCAACACCCAGAAGATATAATCATTTTCTTTATTTAAACCTTTCGGCTGTATGCCAAGCATGACATGTAATTGTTCAAAAGTAGTATTTTGACCACAGATTTGCTTCATTAATTCCAACACATTAACCCAATATAACTGGATTTTTGAGCATGTATAGAGGACGTGAACCAGGTCAACTTTACATTCACCACACTTTCTCCAACAGTATTGTATTTGGTTTGTATATTTACCAATTTTTAGGGGTGTTATAAAAAATCTAATCAATAGTTTCTACGCATATTCCTGCCAATAGGGGGACTTTACATAACAGAAAACATTTTTACATGCCTGACTCCACTCTTCTTCAGTCACTTTTATTCCAATATCTTTCTCCCAAGAGTTTAAAGTATTATTAATTTGATTATCATTGTTTTTATTTCAAATATTATAAATTTGTCCCGTTACATTTTTAAAGCTTGACTTTTCATAGACCTTCAAGATATGCTCCACTATAGGACTAAGGTCTTGAAAAGACTGTATGTTTGTTATATAGCTCCTTATTTGGAGGTATCTAAAAAAATGGTTACTTGGGAGGTTATAATCCTTAGATACATTTTTGAATGTATCAACTACATGGTCTTTGAACATTTTATGGAATTTTGTAAGTCCTTTAGTTTTCCATATCCTGAAAGTCTCATCCATACGATTTGGAGCGAAGTCTGGGTCCTGACTAATTTCCCTCAGGCAAACCGTATCAGTTGATTTTATTTTCATAATTTTACCTAATCTTTTCCAGCTCTTCCATGTATGATAAATAGAATGATTCAAATGTTTGACCCTTTCTGCAGTTTGCCCTGAGAAAATTAGAGAGGTGGGGGAGTCTACCAATTTGTTCTCAATAGATTTCCATTTAGGATTAATTTTATTATTCATCAAAACTAAAATGCTTTTAACTTGAGCTGCATGATAATAAAGACTCACATTTGGTAGACCCAACCCACCCTGTTCCCTATTTTGTTGTAAAGATTTGAGTTTTACCCTTGGTTTCTTTTCATCCCAAATAAACTTTCCTAACATTCTTTCCCACTCCTAAAAGCATGATCTTGTTAGATATAAAGGAATGTTCTGGAAAAAAAAAGAAAGCATGGCAATACGTTCATTTTTATAATTCCTATTTTTTCAAATATTGTAAGTGGCAAAATTTTCCAACGCCTAAGATCTTGCCTTAAGGAGTTTTCCAGAACTTTATAGTTACATAAATAAAATTTATCAATTTCTCTGGGGATTGTGATACCTAAATATTTTATTTTATTCTGATCCCATTTCTACTTAAACCTTTTCTTAAATTCTGTTTGGAGATTGCATCCTATTTCCATGGCTTCAGTTTTAGCTGAATTTAATTTATAGCCTGAAGTGGCTCCATATTTTCCAATTTCCTCCAAAAGTGCCAGTAATGATTTATGTATATCAGTTAAGAATATTATAACATCGTCTGCATATAACGCTAGTTTATGTTCTTCATCTTGTATCTTAACACCCTTTATACCCATACTTGTCCGTATGCATTCCGCCAAAGGCTCAATGCACAGGGCAAAAATCTGTGGGGAGAGCGGGTCGCCCTGTTTTACCCCTCTTTTTACCTGAAAGGGTTTCGATAACGAACCAATGGCTTTCACTCTAGCTGCTGAATCATTATACATTCCCATCATAAAATTAATAAATTTCTTGTGAAAGCCAAATTTATTCAAAACTGCAAACAGGAAGGGCCAAGATACTCGGTCGAATGCTTTTTCCGCATCCAATGTAAGCACTATCATTTGTTGTTTTGTTTTTCTAGCAAAATCAATAACATTGAGGGTTCGACGAACATTATCACTAAGAAATCTATTTTTGACGAATCCTGTTTGGTCCTGGTTTTATAATAAGAGGTAAAATGTCCAAAAGCCTATTTGCCATGATGGATGTAAATATTTTCTGATCAACATTCAGGAGTGAGATTGGCCTATACGAGGAACATTGTTTTGGGTCTTTCCCTTCTTTAGCTATGACTGTTATAATTGCATTTTTCCAAGTATCTGGCCATTTTCCTGTTTGTAACACCTCATTAAACACTCTATGTAAAACTGGTACGATAAGGTCTTTATAATCTTTATAAAATTCGTAGGTATAGCCATCTTCTCCAGGGCATTTCCCCAATTTTCCCTTTTCAACAGTTTTTATTATTTCCGTTTGGGTTATATTTTTTACTAATCTTTCATTCTGAGTTTCAGTCACTGATGCTAGGTTTAATTCATCTAAGTAACTTGCAATTGCCTGCTTGTCCAAGTTATTTACTTCTGAATATAAAAGGTTTTCATAGTAGTTCCTGAAACAAGATAAAATTTCTTGTCCCCCTCTCTTTGGCGTTTTATTATCCATAATTGTAGTAATTACTGCTTTTTCTTTGTTCTTTTTTATTTTGGAGGCTAAAATTTCGTTGAGCTTTAGAGCTGTTATCATAAAATAATTGTTTAGCAAAAGCAAAAGCGGATCACTTTCTTTGGTCTGAACACAGCTTAAGGCCTATTACATGTCTATAGTGTCTACAGAACACAATATGTGTTGTTATTATACCGTGTATAAAAGGTAAATGAATGTTTCTATTTCGTCTGAAAAGTGTTTTGGTTCATTATTAGTCACTTTGGTTATTTTTTGTGTTTGTTTTGTGGGTAAGATTGGTTTATAAGTCAAAGAAATCTGTAAAAATAAACCAGTTGTTGAACACAAGGCCTGAGTAAACAGTGACTTGAACACCAAACACTGAACATAAAAGCTGGTTTACACAGAAGTTGTATTTCATTACGAGTACATTGTGTTTCCTGTGGCTGCTTCACAATAAAAGCTCCCTGTGTGTTTCACCATTTGGATGCTTTTAATGTGAAGGAGCGGCAGGAGGAAATATTTGTTTTCACCAGCAGTGATTGTGGAGGATTTTCAAACCGGACACAAACCCTGTTCTCTTGAGTGACTGACAAACTGACCTCAGATCAGAGCGCAGGTCCACATCAGACAGGACCGAGGTCTCCAGGACCACTACTGCTTTATCTGGGGCTGGAGATACTGATCACTGGCCCACTATTAGTCTTAACGGTACAAGTTTGCAGTCATTAGTCCTCCGGTAAAGCCAGACTCCTTTTCCACCGAATTTCTTACAAGCTGCAAAATTTGTGATTAATAAGATTTTTTTTTTTTTTATTCTGCATTCCCAAGTCTTCAAACAAGATTAAAGGCAAGGTTGGTAATTATTAGGTGTACATAAGGTAAAGTAAATGCCTTTAGACTACTGTAGCTTACTGCCGTTGGATATTGAAGTTCATAAATAAGTATTTTGGCCGAGTGGCTCTATATCCATGTAGAGCTGTAATCGGGCCTTAAAAGTACGGCCCGAAAAGGCCCGAGCCCGACAGAGTTCGGCCTGAGCCCGACCCGTACATTTTGATTGAAAGCTTTTTAAAAGCCCGAACCCGTTTACAGCCCGACTGTAAAGACGTCTATCGTAGATATATACACGTCTATCAGCATCATTAGAGTGTCGGACACGCGCTTCGCACCGCGAGCGGGCACACGCACCACTCGGCGGAAAAGGGAGAGAAAGAAAAAAGAGACTGCGCCGCACGCACACAGCTCCTTTGTCTTTCGTAAAAAATGAGTCATTTATACATGAATAACGGAGGCTATTGGCCACTTGGAAGTTGGAACATAGAAATTAATTAAGTCCTCCAGAGACCAGCCTCCGTTTCACCTCCTCAGGATCCATTTTCACGCTAATCGAAACGCATCACCTGACCGCTCATATACCATGCAGCCCGAAGCGCAAGCCCGAGCCCGGCCCGAGCCCGTGAAAAATAATAGAAATTAAGCCCGAACCCGACCCAACCCGTCGGGTCCCGTCGGGTTCGGGCAAAGATCTTCAGCTCTATGTCCATAGTGGTATTGGAAGGAGGATTTCATTCTTGCATGTTTTCTTTTGTTGTGCATGATCAAAAATCCCCTGTTATGTTTAAATAACTGCCATGCTGATTCCAAACAGACAGCCCAAGGCAGTTTGGGCTTCAGATAGCTTTTACACAGTGGCCATCGTTAATGACAAATCGTGTTCCGCTATGAATGTGCACACACCGTCACGTATTGTTTGTATCACAAACACGGTCGGTCAATGAAGGCGCAGTCGCAGCGGTAGCGGTAGCTGTCGTTGCCGGTAACTTACTCGTATGTGCACGGTCCAAAGCTTTGTGATTAGCATCTAATGACTAGCAAGCCCTGTCTTACCGCTGCTGCCGTACAGTATCTTCCTTGAACATGCGCTGCAGAAGCACCCGGCTCCCTCAGTTTGAGGCACCAAGTGCTAAACAGCTTCCCATCTCCACCCTTCTCCTCTTGTCCTCCATTCATGCCCAGCACCATTTGTTTTAACTCCTTTCTCAACTAAAGCACACTATCTACATGCTCCAAGTTTGATAAACTTAGCCTCCATTTTTTTTAGCCGCGTTACCACGGAGACCACACCGCACTCTTCGACAAAGACCCGCCCTACTTTGCATCTGATTGGTTAGAACTCGTTTCATTGGTAGGTGGAAGTTTGATGATTGGCTAAATCCAGCGCATCAAAAAAAATCCCATGTGGACTTTTTAATTTAGGGTGAGGCTATTTGCACCCCTGGTACAATTAGCAGTATGCTATTTGTACCCTGGTGCAATTAGAAGTGTATGCTATTTGTACCCTGGTACAATTAGAAGTGTATGCTATTTGCACCCCTGGTACAATTAGCAGTGTATGCTATTTGCACCCCTGTGCATTTACAGTACCTTGGCATATATTTACACACAGTTATCCATACTACTCATGTATTACACCTTTTTGGAATATTATCGCCCTGACATTCTTACCCTAACCATAACCAATCCCACTCCTCTTGCCTAAACCTAACCAACCCAACCAGAGCAGGCATATTCATGAGTCCTCCCCTACCACCCTGACTTGCGCAATTGCATGCAAATTATCCAATCCAAATTTAAAAAAAATAAGATCGCCACACAGGGGAATCAAACTCCAAACTCCCATACCAGAGGTAAGCATAACCATTCACCTAGCAGTTCTTTCAGGAAGTTGAACAACTGTTTACCACTTGGTTTCTTCAAGCCTCGGTTGCTAGGTAACCATACTGTATACAAAAAAAATAGGTACTAACTAACAAACTAACGGTTGTATGCTTTCACCTAAGACAGAAAGCGCAACTTCAATTGTTATAAACTTTAGAGACAAAACTTCCCTAATATGCCAGTTTCTGCGGTCATGGAAGATGAACGTCCGCCATGATTTCGGTGCACGCGAGCAACGTTTTTTTGTTGTTACGTCACAGGGTGTAAATAGCTCAGCTGTGTGGCCGAGGCTATTCGTACCAGGGGTGCAAATAGACACTCTAGACACGTTTAATTTATTTCCTTTTAAATAGTCATACGCCAGAAATAGGGCACCAGGCCCGAGTACTTTAAGCCCTGCATTAGTTAGAGCTGCGTTCTTCTCATATGATTGGTATGTGAAATCAATTGACTCGAAAATAATAAACCGCATGCAAGTTTCCAATTTTATTTTATTTTTTTCATCACGGCCACACGCCGGAGATCCGGCACGGTGCCGGAATACTTTAAGCTCTGTATTTAGCCTTAATCCTCTGTTATAATAATAAATACATATATTCATTGTTATCCGATTAAACTACTGATTTAGCAGGGAGGGGGGTTAACATTTTTACAAGGCATTATATCCATGTCACATTCTTATTAGTGGCTGAGCCCCCCTAAAGGTCTGATCCTAGAATCGCACCCTGGAAAAAAAGCAACAAAAACATTAAAAAAAAAACAGCTTAACTCTTGCCTTTGGCACCACATCGGTTAGTGCCAGCTCTGAGAGAGAGAGAATGAATCTAGTAACATGTATATTGTGTGTGTATCACAGCCGGATATTTATCATAAAAACACCACATCAATGAGCCAGACTGTTGCACTGGCTGACATGTTCATTCCCACACACACTGTAGTTTGTTCTGACTGCGTCTCGCATCTCGCGTAACACACACACACACACACACACACACACATTTAAAGAGCAACAAGACTAGATTCCTCAAAGTAGCCACCCTTTGCTTTTTTTGATAACTCTGCAAACCCTTGGTGTTCTCTCAATGAGCTTCATGAGGTAGTCACCTGAAATGGTTTTACCTTCACAGGTGTGCCTTGTCAGGGTTAATTAGTGGAAGTTTTTCCCTTATTAATGGGGTTGGGTCCATGTGTTGTGCAGAAGTCAGGGTGATACATCACAACGAGCCTTGAGAATGGTTACTGGACTATATGCTTGAGAAATGGAAATGAGTACGAAGCTCTTGATGATCCCCCTGTCCTTCTCTCTCTGAAGTCTCCTCCTCAGAAGGTGGGGGTGTTTGTGGATTATGAGGAGGGTCTGGTCTCCTTTTATGACGTAGATGCTGCAGCTCTTATCTACTCCTTTACTGGCTGCTCCTTCACTGAGAAACTCTTCCCATACTTTGGTGCCTCTAATGATGCTGGTGGTAAAAACTCTGCCCCTCTGATCATCTCTCCTGTCAGAGTAAACTAATCACTTAAATTTGATTTATTTATTTTCATTCAGGGAAACAAATGTTAATAATTAGTTTAGATCTTATTTTCTATCTTTTTAATGTGGTGATGGATGTACACTTCATTGTTAAGATTTTTTAAATTATATGTATTCCACTACATAGTCAACAAATTAATTTAATTCATTCATCTCTTCAACACTGCATCAGAATATCTCTTTTTAAAAACCTCTGTTAAATCCACAGACATTTATTTTAACTTCCAGAAGAAATAAGTTTCACAAGACACCTTCATTTAAGAGTATTCTGCTTTCACCAAAAATCCAGCGGGCCAACTCAACTTTTGGAGAAACGCAACCCTGCGTCATGCTGCGGTGACCAATCATGTAACAGCGATCAGACTTGTCAGAGTGTTTTGAGGCGGTGTTCGAGTCCTGTAGAGGAAACAGGAAACATCACTGCCTCTATCTCTGCCACAAGAAGGTTTTAAAACAGCAAACACAGGCTCTGAACAGCCCGGGAGTTTGGGGAACAGCTGACTGTTTCCTCAGTCCCTCCGTCAGTCCCCCTGAATGTTTCCTGCAACAACAAAGCACTCGCTATATCTCACTCATCTCTTTTCTTTCTCTCTTTCTCTGGGAAATAAAGCTGCCTTCAAGTTCAGTCACAAATGTCGAAATCTATAAACCATCTGACAGAATACAGTGAGTTTGAAATATAAAATGTACTTGTGCTACATTGGGATGTCACACAAATAGGCTGTTTCAGTGACACTTCCACCGCTGCACAACCCGGTCAAAAATCTGCGGATCACTTTCTTTGGTCTGAACTCAGCTTAAGGTCTATTACATGTCTATAGTGTTTACAGAACACAATATGTGTCGTTATTATACAGTGTATAAAAGGTTAATGAATGTTTCTATTTCGTCTGAAAAGTGTTATGGTTCATTATTAGTCACTTTTGGTTATTTTTGTTTTGTGGGTAAGATTGGTTTATAAGTCAAAGAAATCTGTAAAAATGATTGTAAAATAAAAACTGTAAAATAAAGCAGTTGTTGAACACAAGGCCTGAGTAAACAGTGACTTGAACACCAAACACTGAACAGAAAAGCTGGTTTACACAACAGTAGTATTTCATTACGAGTACATTGTGTTTCCTGTGGCTGCTTCACAATAAAAGCTCCCTGTGTGTTTCCCCATTTGGATGCTTTTAACGTGAAGGAGCGGCAGGAGGAAATGGTTGTTTTCACCAGCAGTGATTCTGGAGGATGAATCGGTCCCACCTTTTTTTTTCAGCTCCCGTTTTGAAAATTTCTATATATATCAGAAAAATTGGTTTATTTTTAACTACTTAATTGTATTTACCCAAAAATAACATGGATGGATGATTCCATACAACGCAGTTCACAAGTACAACAACAGATCGGAACTCCACTTTCATTGAATTTTGGGTGTTTTATAAAAGATTTTATTATTTAAAAAAAACATTGAAATGCTTCAAAACAGTATCCTGACTGAATGTTTACATATAACTGTGATTAACGTTCCTTCAATATTAGTCTAAATGATTCATGATTTCAGCTTTTTTTAACTCAAGGATTAGGTATGGTTTCCTATAAATGAGATTTATTGAACATGTATTTCAAAAATAAGTGTAAAACTAGTGGTGATAAGTTGGTGTTAGCAGTTTTTATACATGGTAGTGAAAAGAAGCGTTAAACGTAAAAACAAAAGCGCCAAAAGTGTCGAAAAAAAAGACATAAAAACGTGTTGATTTTTGACAAAGGAGGACGACAAGTGCCTGGTCGAATGGAAGACATCACGAGGGTTAAGTAGAGATTCTGCTGGAGGAAATCAAGTGATGTAAACAAAAACGCCCAGAACAGCTACTAAATGTTGGTGACGTTGGTTACATTTGCCAACTACTGTTTCCAAAAGTCAAGAATCTTCCAAAGTGGTCTCACCGTTGCATTGCACTCACACGCTCAAACATTCTGACTTACCAGAACTACATAAACAGCCACGATATTATATTTTATTTTCAGATTCAAAATAGCACTTCAACAACACTTGCTGCACTTCTCCCGACACACAATATGAGACCAGTACGCCTCACTAGGTCCGTCTCACAGGCACTCATTCCAGTCCCCCTATGCAAAAAGAACTATGGTCAGAAATGTCTTCATGTGCCATAACTGTGTCCTATGTTCTATGTTTCTGCAGAACAGGAACCTGCTTTAAACTGAGTCAGGCCCGTTTAAAACTGTAGCTTAATGTCACTTTTAAATATTTTTCTGTTTAATAAATGAAATGAAGAATGAACTTCCAGTCTAACTTTAAGCAAACATGGTCAAGAAATCAAAAAATTAAATAAACAACTCCAACTGAGGAAGACAGGTGATGAAGGACTGTGTGGCTGTTAGATAGTTTTGTTAAACACTGTTTCCAAAGTCAAGAATAAACTTTCCGTCTCATTTGGATCATCATCTCTTTCATCACGCTGACGCACCGTAAAGTTTCAACAGCCAGAATAACCTGTTTATAGCTGCACCTTTGCTCCATACAGATGGAAGAAACAAAACCTAACAACAGAGCTGCAGTAAAAGAGGTTTTTAGCCCTAAATTTTAACTTGCACAATTTGTTTTCTTAGAATCAAATTTTGCTTTTTTAGTCATTTACTGAGAATTGTAGGAGCCTGAGGCCTAACACGTTCATTGTGGTGTGTGTGCAACGTGAAAGTTCAGTATGTGCATGCTTTTTTGTGTGTGTGCGAGGTGAAAATAAGGAATTGTGCATGCATTCTTGATACATGGCCTAAGAGGTACCTCTAAAGTTTTTCATCATCATATCTGAACCAGAGAACGTAACGGTCGCGGTTTTACACAACTCGTTAACGTTGTGAAGCGGTTGAAGTTTGGTTATGTTTAGGCACACAAACTACAAAGTTAAGTTTAGAAAAAGATCATGGTTTCGGTTAAAATCAGAAGTTACTTCACTTCCTGTGAAGTTTGTTCTGTAAGTTAAAAAAAATCATTGTAATATCATTGACATGTTGCAGATGTGTGGAGGTTTCTATTTGTGTCCAATTAACTAAACTAAACTCTCCTGGTTAAAGTAAAGCTGAGGCAACTTCAAGTTTCAACAAACATAATAAAGCTATAAGCAACACCTTCTCACACACCTTCCTCCTCCAACCTGTTAAATAAAGACACACCTTTGGTCCATATTAAGCATACAACATCCTGGTATTTCATAATAACCTGAGTAAACAGAACCTAACGACAGAGTTGCAGTAAGAGGGGGAGCAACACTGGAAAGAGGAGAGCTTCAACGTCACACTCCAGAAATGAAAGTGAAGTTTGTCAGAGTTGCCACGCTGCAGTCGAGACAAGTCTCTGTTTCTCTCTGAAAGAAAACTCAAACTGACTTCATCAGGTCTTTCTCAACAACACAGCAGAGTCTCTGCCAAACACTGGTGAGTACAGCTGATCACATTTACACTTTCTACAACCAGGATTAACACTAAACTTCAGATCTACTCAGGCAGCAAGTTCCTCTCTTTTAATTTCTTGTTAAATTCGTAACAATATAACTATGGCTGTTTGTCTGCAGGCCCACTATACAGTAGCCCACTTTAACAGCTTTAAACAGTCTCTCTGTGTGTCAGTTCTCAGGACTTTAGGAACTTGGAACTGACTCTGCGTTCATGCCACCTCGGAATAACAGGCACCGCCCTCGTGGTTACGTTGTTTTTCCGACTGGTAGCGTTCACATGGTCGGGATGCATGCTCTTCTTCTTCTGTTATATTGGCGTTTGGCATAACAACTTTTTGCATTACTGCCACCAACGGTCGGCCGCAGCCGAGAGCATCAGGTGTGTGAAAACATGGAGGCCACAATAACAAAAGATTTTCTGCTGTTTTCTTATGCGAGCATCCAAACAGCACATCGACAGGTGTTTGTTTGTGTTATCTGCAGGACAACCAACGGGAAAGGACACGGATAATGTTTTTTTTTTTTATACGTGGGCCTATTTATGAATAATTTGAAACATATTATGTCTGTGTATGTTTCTTGGAAGAGGCATTTGTCCACAATAAACAGTTTATTGTCATTAAAATATGTTCAGTGAACCGAAGTTGCCTCCATCAAACGTCAGTTGTCAACAACGCGTCACCAACTGGGAAACTCGGGTATCAAAATCCAGCCCGAGTTTCCGACCTCTGATTCCCACAGGAAGTTACGTGAATGGTGACGTTTTCACTCGGAAAAACGTTTTTCCGATGTCCATGAACGCAGGGTTAATCTCTGTGGTTTTCTGTCTGTTTACTAATTGCATACTGCTTCCTCTATTTCCTCTGGATGTTTCACAATCAAAGCTTTCCACAAGAAAACTGGTGGGAGGCTTTTATTGTGAAGCAGCTAGAGAATATGAAATGTTTGACAATATATACATTGACAATGCTTTGCTGAAGCTAAATAGTTGGTCACTCCTCTTAATTCTTCAAGTTATACCACCTGTAAAAAACAATACTCTATGACAACCTCTATCTTACAGACAGTGGTGTAGTCTAATGTATTGTAATGGGTATACTGTACTGTATATAAATATATTGGCCTATATATATGGGGTAGAATCTGCATTTGGGGGGAGGGGGGCATATCACAGTGGGGGGGGTCTGGCTGTCCTCCCCCAGGGAAATGTTGAGCTTCAAAGACTTCATTTCCTGCATTTGGATAACTTTAATTCTCCAATTTAAGGTGGAAATCCATTTATTTAACCTATGTGAAGAAGAAAAACACAGATGACAATTCAAAATATATTAAAAATATAATGGAAAGTATGTTGTTGTGTGTCATTGGGCATTTTTAACAGGGTATATGGAAATCCTGGAGCTTTCTTAGTAGTTATACTGCGTATACCTGCATATCACGTAGACTACACCACTGCTTACAGAGGACTTTACATCCACCAAGGTGAGGTGTAAGAGTTAAGTTTTAACTTATGCCTTAGAACTTTTTCAGCTGGTGCAACCCTTAAAATGTTAGTAGTGCGTAAACTCCAACCTAATTAAAGATAGGTTCAAACTAGTCTATGTTTGAACTTACACATAGGTGGTGCAACCCAGTGCAGATATTTAGGCATTCTATTAGGGGTGTCACGATACCAAAAATTCAATAGTCGGTGCCAATACCAGTAAAATAACACGATTCTCGATGCCGATTTCGATACCACAGTAAAAAAAGAGGATTTTCTAATATTCCATGTACTTTAACTTGAAACATGAAACTTCTTTATTAATATATTTGAAAAATATTAAAATGTCATAACAAGATATACAAAACATGTGCAAAAGAGCATAGAACAACAATAAAGTGCAATTAATGGTCATAGTGCAACAACTAGTGTCCCTAGACACAGTCCAGACTTCCAGGCATCTTTTGAAAAGGTACCGTGCAAAAACAACAACAGTTTCTAAAAGTTGCGTGGCCAGAGATTCGACAAACCCCGGGTAAATATTGGAGATGTATTTGAAAGATTGAGAAAGCTTAGACCCCAAAAGGACGCAGAATTGGTTAATTTCCTCCTGAAGGTAGCTAAGCATTAGCTTCAGGCTAATTTATCACGGCTACAAGGCACAGGCATTTTATGTAATTTCAACATTTGTGTACTCATATTGAATTATATAGGTAGAGTACCTGAGTTGGTTACTCGCAAAAACAATTGAGACACAGCCAGTAGAGTAATCCCGACTGGTCCTGGCTCACCGTGGCTAACGCCGCCATGCTAACTGCTAGCTAACGTTACCGGAGGAGCAGGCAAGCGGGCCACGGCTGTTTACAACTTGTAGCCTGTGAGTTATTTGAAGCCAAGAGAGGGGGGCTGTAAATGCTGCTAACACTGGCATCGTCGCTAACGGTGCCTACGGTGCTTCAAAAATCGTCAGTGTTTTGTCATTTTAGAACTTGAAGGAGTCGGTAGTATTGTTTCTGGTGACACCCTTGAGTTTGTAGTAAACATGCTGTTTTTTAGGTCGGGTAGAATCTTTGATTCTTGTTCATAGTTTTTCGAAAGATATGTACCGCTCTGGAAGTAGAAAGGCATGACTTCGGGCACTTGTTCGTGACCTATTACTTCTGAATATATTGACTGGAACACTCTGAAGCATATACTGACCATCACTTCCGAAAGAGGCGCAGCACCAGTGCTGCTAACACTGGCATCATCGCTACAGTGCTTCAAAAAATGGGCATCGTGTGTGTTTTGTCATTTTAGAACCGGAAGGTATCGCAAGTATCGGTTCTCGTGACATCCCTACATTCTATTATCTCAAATGTCTTAAAATATATAGTGCATGTAGCCACTGTAAACTGGGCTGAACCTCAAATTTTTACAAAGTCTGTCTCTGCCTCTGTTTGGATATATTCAGTGCCGTTTTATCAGAGTAGCAAGCTTCACTTTGTCAGCATGATTTAAATGTTCCTTGTTGCTCACAGTTCGGTGCAAGTCAAAACAACTTTTTTAAATAAAAACTGTATTTTGATATGTTTTTCTTTTCTTTTAAACGTGTAGATATGGCTGTTGCAAACTATCTGCCATCTGAAGATCAGTTTCTGTGCTCCATCTGTCTGGATGTGTTCACATCCTGTCACCACGTCATGTGGACACAACTTCTGCAAAAACTGCATCTCTGAACACTGGGATACTAATGATCAGTACCTGTGTCCGATGTGTAACAACATTTTCAACACAAGACCTGAGCTGCACGTCAACACTTTCATCTCTGAGATGGTTGCTCAGTTCAGACAGTTAACTCAACAGAAAGCCAGCAGCAGCAGCTCAGAGCAACAAGTGTCCAAACCAGGAGAAGTTCCCTGTGACGTCTGCACTGGAACCAAACTGAAGGCCCTGAAGTCTTGCCTGGCGTGTCTGGTCTCCTACTGTGAGACTCACCTAGAGCCTCATCTGACAGCTTCACGTCTGAAAAGACATCAGCTGATCAACCCTGTGGAGAACCTGGAAGGCAGGATGTGTACGAAGCACGATAAACCTCTGGAGCTGTTCTGTAAAACCGACCAGACATGTGTCTGCATGCTCTGCACTATTTTAGACCATAAGAAGCATGATGTTGTTCCTTTGAAAGAAGTATATGAAGGAAAGAAGGCAGAGTTGGGGAAGACAGATGCTGAAATTCAGCAGATGATCCAGAAGAGACGACTGAAGATTCAGCAGATCAAACACTCAGTCGACCTCAGTGAGGAAGATGCAGACAGAGAGATAGTAAAAGGTGTTCAGGTCTTCACTTCTCTGAAGGAGTCTGTTGAGAGAGGCCTGAATGAGCTCATCAACACGATCAAAGAGAAGCAGAAAACAACAGAAAAACAGGCCGAAGCTTTCATCAAAGAGCTGGAACAGGAAATCTCTGAGCTGATGAAGAGAAGCACTGAGGTGGAGCAGCTCTCACGCTCTGAAGACCACCTCCATCTTCTCCAGAGTGTCCAGTCCCTCAACACCAACCACCCTCCACCCACCAAGGACTGGACAGAGGTCAGCGTCCGTCCATCATATGAGGGGACTGTGGTGAAAGCTGTGGCTCAGCTGGAGGAAACACTCAGTAAAGAAATGAAGAAGCTGCTCCATGAGTCTGAGCTGAAGAGGGTCCAGCAGTATGCAGTGGATGTGATTCTTGATCCTGATACAGCATATCCTGAACTCATCCTGTCTGATGATGGGAAACAAGTGAATCATGGTGATGTGAGGAAGAATATCCCAGACAACTCAGAGAGATTTTCTCTCAATCCCTGTGTTTTAGGAAAGCAGAGTCTATCTTCAGGCAGATTTTACTTTGAGGTTCAAGTTAAACAAAAGACTAAATGGGATTTAGGAGTGGCCAGAGAGTCGGTCAACAGGAAGGGAGAAATCACACTGAAACCTGAGAATGGTTACTGGACTATAGTGTTGAGAAATGGAAATGAGTACAAAGCTCTAGCTGGCCCTTCAGTATTTCTCTATCTGAAGTCTCCTCCTCAGAAGGTGGGGGTGTTTGTGGATTATGAGGAGGGTCTGGTCTCCTTTTATGACGTAGATGCTGCAGCTCTTATCTACTCCTTTACTGGCTGATCCTTCACTGAGAAACTCTTCCCATACTTCAGTCCCTGTAATAATGGTGGTGGTAAAAACTCTGCCCCTCTGATTATCTCTCCTGTCAGAGTAAACTAAACACTTAACTTTGATTTATTTATTTCCATTCAGGGAAACAAATGTTAATCATTAGTTTCATTAGTTTAGATCTTATTTTCTATCTTTTTAATGTGGTGATTGATTTAACCCTTCATTGTTAAGATTTTTTTATTATATGTATTCCATTATATAGTCAACAAATTCATTTAATGCATTCATCTCTTCAACACTGCATCAGAATATCTATTTTTAAAAACCTCTGTTAAATCCACAGACATTTATTTTAACTTCCAGAAGAAATCAGTTTCAAAAACCCCTTCATTTAAAGTGATGGTTCGGAGTAATTCACCCTAGGGTCCTTTGCACCATGACCTCGAGCCAAACACCCCCCCCCAAAAGCTTTTTTCAGCTGGGTCTAACATTGGGAGAGTTAGCGTAGAGTAGCGTTATCAGCTGAATAACTTATTAGCGCAGGGGCTAATGGACCCACGTTTGTATCTCGTAAATGACCCCACTAATAATGCCCGAAATGATACCAAACTAATACACTAGTACAAATAGGTTATGTACTAATAAAATGATGGATTGGAAAGTTTGTAAGTACACCAGAAGTTTATGAACACTTGCCTGCTCTCTTCTGCTCTCTGTAGCTGCTGCTGCTGCTACCTGCAGTTAGACGAGGGCTTAGGGCTGTCTACAAATTACTACACCGAAAAGAGATACAACAAAAATATTTATTAATGTAATGATTAAATAAGGTAATGTCTCCAAACTTACCTCAATTATTAGTGTATCCTGCTAGTTATACTACAGCACTTACTTTAAAAAAAAAGGTAAATTAAAAAATATTTTTGTTGCATCTCTTTTCGGTGTTGTAATTTGTAGACGGCCCTAAGCACTCGTCTCACAGCAGCAACAACAACAGCAGAGAGCAGAAGCCAGCAGGCAAGTGTTACTTACAAACTTCTGGTGTACTTACAAACTTTCCAATCCATCATTTTATGAGTATATAACCTATTTGTACTACTTTAGACGTTTGGTATAATTTTGGGCATTATTAGTGCGGTCATTTACAAGATACAAACGTGGGTCCATTAGCCCCTGCGCTAAGCTATTCAGCTGATAACGCTACTCTACGCTAACTCTCCCAATGTTAGACCCAGCTGAAAAAAGCTTCTGGGGGGGTGTTTGGCTCGAGGTCATGGTGCAAGGACCCTAGGGTGAAATTACTCCGAACCATCACTTTAAGAGTAAGTCTGCATTCAAAAAAACTGCAGGTCTTTCCATACATATTGAATAGGTTTAGTGGGTTGCCACAAAGGGGGAGACGGAAAAAACGCAGTGGGCCAGTGGCGAAAATGTTAAGACCGACTCAACTTTTGGAGAAACGCAACCCTGTGTCACGCTGTGGTGGCCAATCATGTAATTGGAGATCAGACTTGTCGGAGTGTTTTGAGGCGGTGTGAGAGTCCCATACAGGAAACAGGAAACATCACTGCCTCTATCTCTGCCACGAGAACATTTTAAAAGACCAAACACAAGCTCTGAACTGCCCGGGAGTTTGGGGAACAACTGTTTCCTCAGTCCCTCCATCAGTCCCCCTGAATGTTTCCTGCAACAACAAAGCCTTCACTATATGTCACTCATCTCTTTTCTTTCTCTCTTTCTCCGGGAAATAAAGCTGCCTTCAAGTTCAGTCACAAATGTCGAGATCTATAAACCATCTGATAGAAAACAGTAAGTGTGAAATATAAAGTGTACTTGTGCTACATTGGGAAGTCACACAAATAGGCTGTTTCAGTGGCACTCCCACCGCTGCACAACCCTTCCAAAAATCTGCGGATCACTTTCTTTGGTCTGAACGCAGCTCAAGGCCTATTACCTGCAATACAACATAACACAATATGTGTCATTATTATGCTGTGTATAAAAGGTTAATGAATGTTACTATTTTGTCTGAAAACTGTTTTGGTTCATTGTTAGTCACTTTAGTTATTTCTTTTGGTTTGATTTGTGGGTAAGATTGGTTTATAAATCACAGAAATCTGTAAATATGTGATTGTAAAATAAAAACTGTAAAATAAACCAGTTGTTGAACACAAGGCCTGAGTAAACAGTGACTTGAACACCAAACACTGAACAGAAAAGCTGGTTTACACAGAAGTTGTATTTCATTAAGAGTACATTGTGTTTCCTGTGGCTGTTTTTAATTTAGTCTAAGACTTGTGCCAAATTTTGTTAGTTTCAGTCATAAGCCGCTTTCCGACCAAGTAGTTATAGGAACGTAGTTATAGGAAGTCCACTTCTAAGCAGTTCTACTACTCTCCCCCAAAACCGTTTTTCCCATTTGCATTCGCACTGGCCAAGTGGCCAGTAGGGGTGGGAGATATTGACAAAAATGAATATCTCGATATTTTTTTTCAATATCTCGATATCGATATTCAGACGATATTTTTGAAATCCTTCTAGAAGTTAAAAGAAGCCCTGTTCGGAGGCTATTTCAGTGGTTCTCTTGGGAAAATGTACAAGCAAAATGAAATCATAACAACAAACAAAGGGCTCTGTTCTGTAACATATTGTACACAACCATGTCCTTATTGGAAGCAGTCCTGGAGCTGGGACAGGGCCGGGTCAGACTAGGTTCTGATAGTCCTACTTGGCTGTATAGTCCTTCTGACCGGGACTTATGCTGGGATCAGGAGTTGGATGTGATCTGACTGTCCCAGGTGAGGGAGAGGTGCAGTTCTGTGGGCTTTTTTGATGTTAGTTAGAGCATACATGGTCTAGTGTTTTCTTCCCTCTAGTAACACAATCTACATGCTGAGAGAAAGCTGGAGGGGAACAGACTTTAAGGACGCCTTGTAAAAGTCCCCTGTATCCCGTATCCAGGTGATCGCACTGCAGTTTGTTCACTATGGTTAGCAGTGAACCAAACTTTTGCTAACGTTAGCATCGGGGGCTATGTAGACGGCAGTGTGCTGTTTTCGTAGTAAATAAAATGGTCAGTATATTACCGACACAGCTGGGCAACGATCCTGCTGTTGTTACTCCATTCATTGTTCACATAAATGCAGTCCTCCGCCTCTGGTCGTGCCGGAGTTATGTTCTCATTCTGCCGGTAGCTAGCTAGCTCGGCGTGCTAGCGCCGACAACAAGCTGGAGGGCTCCGTCAGGCTATTTCCTCCGGGATGTTATGAGCCGCCTGGAAGGCTCTCGTAACGGCTGTGTTGTATCGTAGTCCTGTATTGATTAGTTCAGTGTGGCTGTACGTACTTGTATAAATATACACCGACAGGAGAGCCGCTGCACAGTCGCACGCCGCCATCTTTGTTGACATGAGTGAATGTCATAACGCGCAAGGTAAGAACTAGTAGCAGCTTACTCTCGTGCGGGACGATCGTGATTTTGTACAAAAAAATACAGTCAAACAAACCCCTACAGTATTAAAATCGCTACATATAATTGTTTAGAAGGTTATAGTGTGCGCTATTTGTTTTCTCTTTAACTTCCTTCAGCTCTTTTCATGTTTGGGGGGTCGGATTGTACAAATTATGAAATATTCAATATCCCAATTTTGCATATGGTCCAGACAACAATTTGGATATTATCGTCTAAACGATATATCGCCCACCTCTAGTGGCCAGAGACTATAGGAGGGGTAAGGGAGTGATGCAAGCACAGCAACGGTCTTTATAGCGTTAAAATCAGAAAACAAATACACCAAAAAAGTATTAACTAAATACTAAATCTAATGTATATAGCATATTTGTCATAATGAAACGGGTATCTCTCTCCCCTGCCTCTGCCGGCTGCGTTGTGGACGTGTGTGTGTGTGTGTGTGTGTGTGTGTGTGTGTGTGTGTGTGTGTGTGTGTGTGTGCGTGTGACGGCCGGACAGCGAGGTTGTCAAGCCCGCAGGGCACGCTTGTGGAGTTTAACTCCGAAAAGACAGTTAACCACAGGTTCCCGTTAATCTTATGATGGACATGCGTTGTGATATTTAAACAAACGAACCATCAACAACAAAATAAAAGCCTCTTATTTACGAGAGCGGTCTGAGAGACCACCAGCTTACAGCGGGGCCTCTGAGCCAGTCATGGCCGAGCGACGAGCTAGCAGCCAGGGCAGGCGCCTGCTGGCTGTCCCCTCACTTCATGGAGCTTCTCACCTGCGAAAGCTTTGAAGCAAATTGTCAATTCGGCATAAATTTTCGCAAGACTGCCTATATTCGAAATATTAATGTCCCGTTGTTGGTCTGTCTGTACCGGAAACCCGAACCTCGTTGACCTAGGTCCCCATGCTGAAAAGGGAACAGCGAAAAGACCCTGCCCTGAAGTAGGAGCTGAACGAGTTACAGGAACTGCGGCCAGAGGAACTTAAAAATCCCCAAATCGGTCTAGTCGGAACACGAGAATAAAAGGGTTCTAGGAATTTTATGTTCTAGGAACTGCAAAAATCCCTCCGGTCGGAAAGCGGCTATATTTAGTCATTCACACATCTTTTTTTGTTAGTCAAGTTTTGGTCGACTAAAAGTCTTGTCATTTTAGTCTACTTTTAGTTAAAAGAAGACGCAATATATCTTAAGTTTTAGTCAAAACATTTTAGCCTTTTTTTAAATAACAAATTATTTCTGATAACCATTTCAGTCAAACACCAGGCGTAACAGCTGACTATTCTATCTCATGATGAAAAAGTACAGACGATTGTAGGCGAAAATGAAGAGAGATTTTATCTTAGCTTTCATTTTACGCATTGTCAACAATAATGCATGTTAATCTAGTCTTAGTCAGTGTTTTTGGACATTGGTGCAGTCTTGTCATCGTCCCGTCTTAGTCATTTATTCCAGTAGCACAAAAAGAATGATTATGATTTATTGCCATTTGCAAAATAAACCAATTTTTTGTGAAACTAAGTCCCTCTCCTTTGTGCGTATTCTAAATATATACTTGAAACTAAAAACATGCACATTGTAGCAAAGTCTCCTTTGCTGATGGTGATTAACCTGGTGAATGCTAAATAGTCTCTGTGTGAACTGATTACTTGATGAGTATTTATTAAATCTATTAAAACAACTGCGTAAGGGAAATAAAATAAATTGGTAAGGTAGCCAGAAATGTGTTAATATAGGCCTATTTAACTGGTGAATGCTAAAATATGTCTATCACCACCTATGTTGGTGATAGACGGGCCAAATCAACCAATCAGATCAACGAAGCGTTGCTGCTGCAGGCAAAGCATAGCTTGTTAGCTCAGCAAGTAAGCCACATATCGGTAAAGAATATTTGCCGTTTGTGTAACGAGAATTTAGGAATAAAAGGTCCCATTTCAGGTTCCCGGTCCATATTCCAAAAGAAGGATCCAAGAGAAAAAAGCATTAGCAATCGGCTAACAGAATTAGGGCTACTGCTGTTTGAAAATACTGGTTAGCTGATTGGATAAACCATCTGTCTATCACAACCTAAACCCGCCTCAAAACCAACGCTGATTGGTCGGTCATTTGGCGAACGGCTCCAAATTTTCTCTACCTCAAGATTCCAGACTGATCTGGGAGTGGAAAACTGGAGCTCACCAGATCAGGACGGTCTCATGAGGCTACTGTCCTTACTGATGAGACTGCCTAGATAGGTGAAATCTTCCACAAACTCAAGTGGTTCCTCATTAACAAGGATGGGTTCTTCCCTCAGTGTTTCCCCTCAAAATAACCTCAAATTAGGTACAGTACCAGCTTCACCTTATGTTAAGCCAGGGAAACATCTGTACGTAACTAAGTAATAAAATCGTACGAGGAAACAAAACCTGACAACAGAGCTGCAGTAGGAGACGAGCCAATGCTGGACGGACAACATTCCTACTTCAGTTTCCTTGGAATTAAACTTGTGGTGTGTACATGTTGTTATGAGTTCAGATTTTTCCTCCCACATTACATAATTAACCTGAAAACTGTCCAATCAGAGCGCTGACTGGCAGCAATACAGGTCAGACTGGGTCCTTCTCACATGTCATATGACACTTCTAGATATAAAGGTGTTAGGGGGAGTCAGATGAACACAGATAGCAGCAGCATCTGTCAAGAGTCTACAGACAAAGGTAAAACGTCTCTTTGACCTCATCTAAACGGGACTTTAACAGCAGAGCAGCCTGACAGGTAACATTCAGCCCAGTCTCATGCCAGGTCGTTATATAGTCACGTTATTGTAATCTATTAAGTCGTGGACAGGTTACGTAAATGCCGTTTTTTTCGTATGGCGATTACGAAATTGAAAGCCATGCATTTTAATGGGAAGCATATTTCGTGATTCCAGAACGAAAGCGAGTGGCGAGTAGTTGATAAGGCGAAAGTCCGCGTAGGGAGGTTGGTCGGGGTGGTGGATGGGTCATAAAACACAGGACTTTCACGCCGGAGACCGGGGTTCGCGCCCCGCGTGTGGCAGTACCTTTGTCCCGCGTGTTGCAGTTCCTTTGTCGGCGTGTCCCGCGTGTGACGGTTCCTTACCCCGTTCTTTTTTTTTCCTAACCCCAACCGTCTCGTTATTGTGGCGTTTCATTTCCCGTGTCTTGCGAGTGGCGTGTGGCGCCGCATTTCCCCGATCGCAAGTGGCGGCCCGTGCCGTTGTTTTGGCCGGCGTGTGGCGCCTCATTTCCCCGTAGTCGCGTCCCCCAGAGCAGGTTCGAAAAGCGTGACCTGTACACGTTCAAAAGTCGTTGCATATACACGAAAAAAACGTCAAAATCGTAACCTGTCCACGACTTAATAGATTACAATAACTTAACTATTACACGACCTGGCGTGAGACCGGGTTGTAACATTACACACCGTTGATGAAGAAACTCAACTATCATTTGTGATATTTTGTTGCTACATAACATAATTTAAGATGAGAGCAGTGATACATTCTTTCAGCTCTATTGTAAACTGTTTGTAGATCTGAAGTAACTCAGTAATTATTCTATGAAGTGTGACATTTTGGCTAAAATGAGCCTTTACATGTTCAGTTGAGTCGGATTTAATCAGCACCAGGAAACGAGTTAGATTTTAATCTCCGCTGACTTCACTGCTGAGATATGAGGGAGTGTCAGAACGTCTCCATCAGCCTGAATAATTCATTCTCTGAAACTTGATCAGCTGTTTGTTCTGACTCTACAAAACTACTCAGAGCCTTTAGGAGGCGGGGCCTGTGTTGTATTCCCTGGGTTTGATTTGGTGAGAAGGCAGAGAGTTGTAGCTCTGTCTTGGTTTTGATTTGTGGACACACGTCCTCAACAACAAGATAAAAGATAATTACTAATATTATGATTATAAATATCAATAATATTAATCCTGAACTGAATTAAAACACATCCAGAGGTTTCTGAAGGGACAAGTTGAAACCTCCAGTTTTTCTTTGTCAGTAACTGGAGCCGGGTAATCTTAATATGGGCAAAGATGGCATGGGTTGGGTGGAGCTGAGGTGTGATAGGCTGGGATGATTTCTGGTGTTTTGGTTTGGCATGACTACCATATAAATAACTTTAGTCAAGGACCTGGCAAAATGACAGCTGGCAAACGTAGGGTTGTCACAGTCAACATCAGATGCTCCTTTCATTGTGCCCTCATGCCTCTCCAGATAATGACTCTGTCTTTTCAATGTCTTTTCATTAGACGAGCTTAGTTCTCAAATCAAATTTAAACCTAATCAAGTGAGACTTCACCAGATAGACAATAGAAGATACATACCTGTGGGGGCAAACTTACAGGGGAGTGCTCCACTCATTCCAATCAAATGTGTTAAGTTTAAAGTTGTAGTTTCATGATGATCTTTCTTGTGCATTATAGTAGTGTTTGGTGTCATGCTGCTAGCAAGGCTAAACAACAAGACAGCCTTTATTTCAAGAACTAAAAGCTGGTTGAACAAAAGCTAACAGAATATCTGACAGACTTCAGCTCTTCATGTGTGGTTTTCATTCATTAGCATGCTGCTTTAACATTTAGTTTCCATTTATAACCGTAGGCTTTAGGCTAAGATCAATCTGTTCACAGATTATTAATATGTTTTTGTTTTTATTCACACTATGTGTAGATATGGCTGCTGTAAACTATCTACAATCTGAAGATCAGTTTCTGTGCTCCCTCTGTCTGGATGTGTTCACTGATCCTGTCACCACACCATGTGGTCACAACTTCTGCAAAAACTGCATCACTGAACACTGGGGTACTAGTAACAAGTGCCTTTGTACCATCTGTAAGGAGGGTTTTACCATAAGACCTGGTTTGAGAGTCAACACTTTCATCTCTGAGATGCTTGCTCAGTTCAGACAGTCAGCTCAACAGAAAGCCAGCAGCAGCAGCTCAGAGCAACAAGTGTCCAAACCAGGAGAAGTTCCCTGTGACGTCTGCACTGGAACCAAACTGAAGGCCCTGAAGTCCTGCCTGGTGTGTCTGGTCTCCTACTGTGATCCTGTCTGATGATGGGAAACAAGTGTATGATAGTGATGTGACGAAGAATCTCCCAGACAACCCAGAGAGATTTTCTGATTGTGTTTGTATTTTAGGAAAGCAGAGTTTCTCTTCAGGCAGATTTTACTTTGAGGTTCAAGTTAAAGGAAAGACTAAATGGGATTTAGGAGTGGCCAGAGAGTCGATCAACAGGAAGGAAAACATCCCACTGAACCCTGAGGATGGTTACTGGACTATATGGTTGAGAAATGGAAATGAGTACGAAGCTCTTGATGATAGATAGATAACTTAATTGTCCCCGAGGGGCAGTTGGGTTTGCGGCACAATCGCAAGGCACTTTATAACAATACATCAGACATAATACAGACAAATGATGATCCTCCTGTCCTTCTCTCTCTGAAGTCTCCTCCTCAGAAGGTGGGGGTGTTTGTGGATTATGAGGATGGTCTGGTCTCCTTTTATGACGTAGATGCTGCAGCTCTTATCTACTCCTTTACTGGCTGCTCCTTCACTGAGAAAGTCTTCCCATATTTTGGTCCCGGTATTAATGTTGATGGTGAAAACTCTGCCCCTCTGATCATCTCTCCTGTCAGAGTAAACTAATCACTTAACTTTGATTTATTTATTTTCAGTCAGGGAAACAAATGTTAATTAGTTTAGATCTTATTTTCTATCTTTTTAACGCGTTGATTGATTTACACGTCATTAAGATTTTTTTATTATACTGTATGTATTCCATTACATAGTCAACACATTCATTTAATGCATTCATCTCTTCAACACTGCATTAGAATATTTACTTTTAAAAAAACCTGGAGAAACGCAACCCTGCATCACGCTGTGGTGGTCAATCATGTAACAGAGACCAGAGTTGTCAGAGTGTTTTGAGGCGGTGTGAGAGTTCCGTAGAGGAAACAGGAAACATCACTGCCTCTATCTCTGCCATGAGAACGTTTTTAAACCCAAACACAAGCTCTGAACTGCCCGGGAGTTTGGGGAACAGCTGACTGTTTCCTCAGTCCCTCCGTCAGTCCCTCTGAATGTTTCCTGCAACAACAAAGCACTCTCTATCTCGCTCATCTCTTTTCTTTCTCTCTTTCTCATATCCACGGCCACTGAACTCCCCGCCTCCCGCTGCCACTGGAGCTCAGATTGCAGGTTGAAGGCGGCATATACAGTATATCATAAAACACGTTCTCACCTGTGAAATGTTATCCCTTGCTGTTTTTCTTTCGTTCGAACATCCATAAGCAGCACAAAAGTCCAGCATATCCATATTGATCTGAATGCAGGAAATGAAGTCGCTGATGCTCAAAACTTCCCTGGGGGAGGACACCCAGGCCCCCCCACTATGATATGGCACCCCCTCCCACAAAGGTGTATATATATATATATATATATATATACACACACACACACACACACAGTACAGTTTACCCACTACAATACATAAGACTAGCTACACCACTGTATTGAAGTTCATAAATAAGTATTTTGGCCGAGTGGCTCCATATCCACGGAGGTTTAATTCTTGCATGTTTTCTTTTGTTGTTCATGATCAAAAATCCCCCCCTCTCTGGCTTTTTGCAATCGCACCCTGGAAAAAAGCAACAAAAATGTTGAAAAAGCAGCTTAACCCTTGTGTTGTCCTTCCGTCAACCTTGATAAAAACATTTTTGATGGCTTTTTTCTTTTTCCAACGTTTTGTCCTGTTAAATTTTTCTTCTACATATTTTCAGCGCTTATTTATACGTCCCATATTTTCCGATATAAAACAAAAATTGAAAATGAGTCAATTTGACCAGAAGACAACAATGGTTAAACCTTGCCTTTGGCACGGCAACGGTTAGTACCGGCTCTGATCTTTGTTTTCAACAGTAAATTAATCTACTAACATGTATATTGTGTGTGTATCACAGCCGGATATTTATCATAAAAACACATCAATGAGCCAGACTGTTGCACTGGCTGACCTGAGCCCTGTACTACGAAGCAAGATCAACATGGCCTGGATTTCTTTCAGTTACCCAGCTTCACCTAACCTAACAACTGCGGTCCCGCATAACCTGTATCAACTAGTTCAGTTCAACCATCAGGGTTTCCCAATCCAGCGGTGCGCGCGTTCACATAAAAGAGGCGGTGTTTGCAAAGCACGACCAATTGCAAACATCTACCAGAGCCGCATGTTTTATATATGAAGAGCAAATTATAATTCTACATAAATATGAAGGACACAGACTCGGTTTTACAGGGAAAACGCAATACAGTCGCTGCTTCCTAAATAAGGAAGGAAAGCTGGCAAAAATAAAATAAAATAGACGCTGTAGATGCATAAATTACTCTTATCAATATCAATATCACTTCCCCATCAGCCAGGACCAAGATCTGACCATAATCACGCTTGTGCTTTCCATCGTTGCTTTAGCCTTTTATTTCAGTAGCAACCCTGGCAGTGGGAAGCCATCGTGAGAGCAAATACAAAAACACATTTCAAATCGATGTGCGCATTGGTGACACACAGATATGCAATTCCCGCCCATTAATATATATTGCATTAAAATACCCATCAGGGAATGTTAACGGGTCTCTCTCTCTCGTTGATCTCTAATCTCCAACTTAACCTGCTCCCGATGAGTTACCACGGCGATTGAACCCGATAACAAGTGATCCACCTTTGTGATACAGAAAACCCTGGGTTGAACCTGAAGTTAGCTCGCTAACACCAAATCCTGCTTCGTAGTACAGGCCTCTGTTCCTTCATCCCCATGGACACACACTGTAGTTCTCACACGCACTGCCGTTATCAGGAGGAAAACTCTCATTTAAAGAGCAACAGTTATGTAAAAGCCTTTTATTTTACAAAACCAGATGTAGGCCAGAGATTATCTGCTCGACCTCGTGAACGACGGGACTGAATTTTACCAACAAACAAAAAAAGTAGAAAGAAAATAAAAACAGCTCTGTATGATTTACAAAAATCAATGTGTGAACCCAACGGTAATCCAGGGATCATGTCCCCCTTCCTCCCCCTCAGAGTCTCTGTGTGTCCAGCGCCTGAACTCGGGGACTACTTCTTGGCGTACGTGATCTTCATGGCGCAGGTGGCTGTGATCCGGAAGCCTTGCAGTGCGTCTTTAGCCACGCCCGCCTGCGTCTCGCTCTCAAACTCCACGAAGGAGATGTCGTGTTTCCCCGGGACCAGTCGCACTTCTTTGAAACCGGGAAACCTGCAGAGGACAAAAAACACACAAAGAAACCCTGTCAATACTAATCTTTATTTATCGAGAGCTTTTCATAATCTACGTTACAAAAGGGCTTCACAAAACAGACAAAAAACAGAAAAAAAAACCCACCAAAAACATTGTATAAAGCCCCAAAAACATAGAAAAAAACCATTGAAAAAAACAAATACACAAATGTTAAAAAGTGACAAAGCAAATAATAATGCTGACTTTTTTTTTGGTTTATAAAAACATGTACTGTTAAGGAGAGAGACCGAGAGAGAGAGAAAGATAGAGAGAGAGACAGACCGACAAAGAGACTGAGAGAGAGAGACGACAGGGAACTCACTGGTTGAACAGCATGGAGAGCATCATCTCGTTGGTCTCTTCAGGCAGGTTGTTGAGGAACAGGATGTAGTTCGGTGGGTTGTCCACCACCTGATTGGACAGCAGAGATCACGTGTTAGAGTGCCACAACAAATCAAATCAGCTCATCACACAGACGTTGCTACGTTGAGTTGCTCCTACAAGGCTCTAAGTATTGCCTTAGTTTTGACGAGTGAAAGGTGTCAACGTGAGGAGATGTTACTGTTGTATGTATGTATGTATGTATGTATTTATCTATCTATCTATCTATCTATCTATCTATCTATCTATCTATCTATCTATCTATCTATCTATCTATCTATCTATCTATGTATGTATGTATGTATGTATCTATCTATCTATGTATGTATGTATGTATGTATGTATGTATGTATGTATGTATGTATGTATGTATGTATGTATGTATGTATGTATGTATGTATGTATCTCTTGAGCGAGTTAGATGAGCGAGAGTTGTAGGTTCACGCAGAGCTTTCTCTGTAGCTACGCAAGTGGTCTGAAGTTTAAACTTGCGTGCGTCAATCTCTTTAAGAGAGTAGCAAGGTCAGTGTGTGTGTGTGTGTGTGTGTGTGTGTGTGTGTGTGTGTGTGAAGTGAGTGTGCGTATGTGTGAGGAGTGGGTGTTTATGCGGGGAGTGTGTGTGTGTGCGCGTAGGGTGTGTGTGCACGCTCGTGTGTGAAGGGAATGAGTATGTGTGGGGAGTGAATGTGTGTGTGAGGAGTGCGTGTGTGTGTGTAAGGAGTGTGTGTAGTGAGTGAGAGCATGTGTGCAGGGAACGGGTGTGTGGTGTGTGTGTGTGTGGTAGAGTGACAGAGTGACGGTGATTATCTATCTCAAGTATTCTATATACAGATTAAGGATAGTAATCTTACTTTTCTTACATATGTAGTATGAACTAGGGCCAAAAATGCTCCACTTTATTTGTATCAATATTGAAACAGGACCCCGGTAAAATCCTTTAACAAAAACTAGCAGATTAATTTGGGCTGCTGTGGACAGTCTCACCTGGACGGCAGCGGAGTTGACAGGCGCCGCTGATCCCTGCGGACAAACACAAATAACCACAGTCAAAAATCACCACGACATCTGCCTTCATTCTTACAGAACACGTGGACAAAGCTTACTAACAGATCAGTATCACAACTCATTTATTTTAATTTACTAGACTGAAAGTGTTCATCTCTTTTTGAAATTGCAATATAAACCCATGTATCGGGAGGAATAGAATCGGGAAAAAAAGCACATCGTTCCAGCTCTTAGTATGGCTCTGTATATGAGAAGAGTGATTCAGACAAAACGTCTGTTCTGACCCTAAAAATAAAATGTTCTATTCTATTAAAAACAACACAAAACCACTTCTTAAGGGAATGTCCCACTCTGGCCACCTTTAAAAGCCAGGTAAAGGTGTGGCTCAGAGCTAACCAAACGTGTGCAATCACCTCTGACTGCATGTTGTACCGTATTAGCCCAGTAGAGTGTGCTAATGAATTGCGTCTTCGTCTTAACACTTACTAATAAATTGTCTTGTTTGCTTTTTTCTCATTTTGTTTTTCCTTGCTTCATATAACAAATGTTATTACTGTATATATTTTGTCTTAGAACTAACCAAGTATGGGTCACCCCTACTTGTATGCTGTACCGTATTAGCGTAGTGAAGCAGATGTATGTTGTGTCTCTGTTTTAACATTTACTAATAATTTGTCTTTGTTTTTTATTTTGTTTCTCTTTCGTCCCGTTTTGTATAGCAAATGTTAATAGGGTTTATCTTATGTCCTCTTATTGTTATTTATATCTGCCAAAATGGGACTACAGATGGAAATTAGCCTTTGGGCTACAATCTGGCAATTTTACGTGTACTGCTGTACATGATCATTAAATGTGCATTGTCCTGAAATAAATAAAAACGTTTTGAAGATAAGAAGCATGAAGAGAGCGAGAATGGTGACCCGTCTGAGAGTTAACTTTTATAAACAAAACTGAACGCTCCTGACTCACCGCTGCTGGTTTCTTCATTAGGCTGACCGCCGACACCTCCTGAGCTTTTTTCTTCTTGTCCTTCTTCTTCTCCTTGTCGCCGTACGTGCCTTTCACCTTGGCGATGACCTCGGAGTCGGTCTTCGCGTACTGTATCCTCTGGAAAACAACAGGGGAGGAGAAGTCAAGGATGCCGACATGTTAACGACATTAAAGAACAGCTTGTTTATCGCTAAGGCCATGTGGGCAAAATGTAATGATTTATTATGTAATAACAAAAAACCTCACTTGAAGCACTAAAATAAATAAATAAATAAGTATATATATATATATATATATATATATATATATATATATATATATATATATATATATATATATATATAAATAAAAATCAAAAACGTGTTAATTGCAAGATAAGCAAAAGCGACACGGCATGGCACGGGCGCACCACGGTGATGAGTCAGCACCTAAAACGTAAACATGTTGGAGTCCTTGATGATGAGGAAGAGAGTTCAACAGCAGGGTAAAGTCACTACACTATCCTACTTCTGTTCAACAGAACAACAACAGCAGGGTAAAGTCTCTACACTATCCTACTTCTGTTCAACAGAACAACAACAGCAGGGTAAAGTCACTACACTATCCTACTTCTGTTCAACAGAACAACAACAGCAGGGTAAAGTCACTACACTATCCTACTTCTGTTCAACAGAACAACAACAGCAGGGTAAAGTCACTACACTATCCTACTTCTGTTCAACAGAACAACAACAACAGGGTAAAGTCTCTACACTATCCTACTTCTGTTCAACAGAACAACAACAGCAGGGTAAAGTCTCTACACTATCCTACTTCTGTTCAACAGAACAACAACAGCAGGGTAAAGTCACTACACTATCCTACTACTGTTCAACAGAACAACAACAACAGGGTAAAGTCTCTACACTATCCTACTTCTGTTTAACAGAACAACAACAACAGGGTAAAGTCACTACACTATCCTACTTCTGTTCAACAGAACAACAACAGCAGGGTAAAGTCACTACACTATCCTCCTTCTGTTCAACAGAACAACAGCAGCAGGGTAAAGTCACTATACTATCCTACTTCTGTTCAACAGAACAACAACAGCAGGGTAAAGACACTACACTATCCTACTTCTGTTCAACAGAACAACAGCAGCAGGGTAAAGTCACTATACTATCCTACTTCTGTTCAACAGAACAACAACAACAGGGTAAAGTCACTACACTATCCTACTTCTGTTCAACAGAACAACAACAGCAGGGTAAAGTCACTACACTATCCTACTTCTGTTCAACAGAACAACAGCAGCAGGGTAAAGTCACTACACTATCCTACTTCTGTTCAACAGAACAACAACAGCAGGGTAAAGTCACTACACTATCCTACTTCTGTTCAACAGAACAACAACAGCAGGGTAAAGTCACTACACTATCCTACTTCTGTTCAACAGAACAACAACAGCAGGGTAAAGTCTCTACACTATCCTACTTCTGTTCAACAGAACAACAACAGCAGGGTAAAGTCACTACACTATCCTACTTCTGTTCAACAGAACAACAACAGCAGGGTAAAGTCACTACACTATCCTACTTCTGTTCAACAGAACAACAACAGCAGGGTAAAGTCACTACACTATCCTACTTCTGTTCCGATCTGAAGTGAGGAACGTACCGTCCCTCCAGTAGCTCTTCTGGTGAGGGTGTTTACTCGTTATCCAGCTGACTAGCATGACAAGCTAGCGTTAGCTCGGTAATAACAGTAATAAAACAGGGGTGGTATAGTTTGCAAGACTAAAGACTTGGTTTTATTCACTCGCCTTTTGTGGCCCATTCATTTTTCAATCTGTTGTCATGTATATATTATGTGCTTTGTCCCATATCAGTTATTGTTGACAAAAATATTAGTGTGTGGTGTATAAACAAACTTAACTTGCACTTACTACAATGATGGTAATAATTTAATAAGCTTCAAGTGTGTGTGTGTGTGTGTGTGTGTGTGTGTGTCTGTTCTTTGGGTTACTTACCTTTACACAACTATTAACTGAAACAACAAGTATGTATGTAAGTATGTATTGAGTTGATGTAAAGTAATGCTTTTTTTTAATCCGATTCATCAAAAAAATAATCAACAGATTAATGGATTATTAAAATAACCATTAGTTGCAGCCCTAATCTGCCTGTCAATCACTGCTCAGGCACGCACACGTATATATAGCGTTCTCCCCTCCCCCCTCCGCATGCACGAGCTGTAGAAAAGTTTCCCTAAACTCTGGTGGTGAATATTGGAGAGGCTTTTCAGAGGTGGCGTGAGCCGTGGGATTGTACAGATCTGAAGAACGATGCAGATGTAGCCACATTTCTTCTCGACAGGTAACATAATTACCATGAATGATTTATCTTTCACTTGGTTATTAGTGGTCAAAAGTCCACAAAGCTACGCTGGTGAGGATGATAGTAACGTTAGCACAGTGGTCGGTCTGATATGATGCTGTACGGTAGCCTGCTAGTTAGCATCGTTTTACTGTTGGTGAGTAAAGTTAACATTGTGTTAGTGTTTAGTTATTGAACATGTTGTCTGTCTGACATGCCGGCATTTCAGTCAAACTCCGTTGTGTGGGAGGGGCTTAGGAGACGGTTTGGGCTGCAGCAGAGAGGGAGGAGGGACTGAGAAGTTGTTGATGTTCAAATTTGTTGGCAAAGTCCTGGCTCTTCACAATCTTACCTACAGCAGCTTTAAACGGGTCCTAAATAAAACTTTTTTCAACTAATGACAACTTTGCGACACATCTTTTAATTTCCTTTTCAGCTCCTACTACATTTGCCGTCTGTGTAACGTAGAGTTTTTCCTGCGTACATCTATTACATATAACATTAGACAGCCAATCACAGACATTATTAGATCTTATAGAAGCATGCTGCTGCATTAAAACTGTTGGGGTGATGGGTGTTTTGAAGGGTGTTTTGAACGGGGTAAACAACACAGCGTCAGTGTTCCTACCATGGGCTTGTTGTAAAACGGGAAGCCCTGAAGTTGCCTCAGTGCGTTGGTGGCGCCGGCGAGCTCTTTGAAGACGACAAAGGCCTGTCCCCTCATCTTCGCCGTCTTCATGGCCACGATGTCGATTATCTGACCGAACTGAGAGAAGAGCGCGTAGAGCGAGCGCTTCAGCTCTGCAGGAGGAAAGACCAGAAGCAGAATATATCGTTAACACATCACAGAGGCTGGAACCAGAGGAATCGGATTGGTGTTATACAGGAAGACTGACAGCTCTACTGAGGATGTTTATTTTTTAGTTTATATACACACACGATATGTGAATAAATGCACTTACCTTCTTTCTTGACTTTATCATTGATATTGTTGATGTAAATCGTGTGATTTGGTCGGATATCCATGGTTGCGTCTGGCCAAACAGAAAGAGGGCACGTTAACATCTTCATTTACACAAATCTTTTTTTGTGTTTCAAGCTTAACGACACACACACACACACACACACACACACACACACACACACACACACACACACACACACAAGATATGAATCTGCTGTAATATTGAGGTCTCTTTCCTTCAATAATAAAACTACTTGAACAGAGGTGTATTGTCAAATGTAAAAAACTAAACACCTATTCATAAAGATGATCAATTTTGTCTGAACTTAATATGTAAAAACTGTTTTTGATGTTTTTAAATGGCTAATATATTACGTTAAGCAACTACGTAATACTACGTTAAGCAATATCCTAAATAGATTCAGTATTCAGGTACAACCAGCCACACAATAGAGAGAGAAACCTTACTGTAATATATTTAATAAATGTCTTACATTGTACATAATTACTTTCCCATAACCCTTGCTGTCAACCAGCAGGGTTTGTTTTGTAGAAGCGAGACTGAAGAACAAAAACCTTTGTTTTACATCTATTATTTACTACCGACAGTTAGGCTAACGTTACTAGCTAGGTTGAATGGGATCTGAACTAGCCTATGCCCAGAAAGCCTTAATAAAACTGATATTATCGCATAAATCCCCACAAAGAAGCGTCTAAGTGGAGCTAATGCGCAAAACTAACAATGCTATCATTATCATGTCCCATTCCAATAGTTTGTTTAACGTTTTGGTGAGGTTTAACGCTCCGTTTAAGCTAATATTAGCATACGTGACGTTAGCTCAACGCAGGCTCATTCACAACGTTAGCCTAGCATCCGTTAGCTAACTAGCTATTTAGCTAACTGTTTCTTGTGTTTTTTAAGTAGTGTGACGCAGTGGGATCTGATGTAAACACGACTCTTTTTACGCGCGTATAATCCGTCCCCAGCGGCCCAGTAAAACTACAGACGGATAAATATAAAGACCAAACGGTATTACTGTATACATATTAAACTCACCTCTCTCCACACCGCTCATACGAAACAGGAAGCGCCGGTGGTTGTTTTAAGGAGCTTTTCCCTCTAGCGCCCCCAGCAGGCCGGGGGGTGGAACTACAGGCCCGATCTCTAGCGCCCCCAGCAGGCCGGGAGGTGGAACTACATGCCGGATCTCTAGCGCCCCCAGCAGGCCGGGAGGTGGAACTACAGGCAGCATTTCACATGTTTACACAACCTGATCAATCAGTGATCTCCTCAAAGAAGTGATGTCTTCAAGATTACTTACTATGTCTGAATCAGCGCGTGGAAGAAGCATTCAATTCAATTCAATTTTATTTATAGTATCAATTCATAACAGGAATTATCTCAAGACACTTTACAGATAGAGTAGGTCAAGACCAGTGTTTCTCAAATTGGGGTACGCGTACCCCTTAGGGGTACTTTGGAGTAGTGTTTATTTAAAAAATATCGGCGATGCATAATTCCTAAAATATACTATACACATGAATGCATTTAGTGATACATTCTCTTATATTAGAAATTAAATCTTTAGCTAGGCATTCATTTTCTACCAAAAGGGGAACTTGGATGAAAAAAAATATTTCAATGGGGGTACATTATTGAAAAAAGTTTGAAGACCACTGGTCTAGACCACACTCTATAATTTACAAAGACCCAACGATTTCAGTAATTCCCCCAATAAGCATTCAGTGCGTGTATTCAGATCCTTTACTTCAGTACAAGTACTAATAAGTAAAAAATAAAAATAAAAAATCATCTGCACTGTAGTCATCTGTATATCTGTTTATATACTGTCTGTTTGTATAAGGGTGTTTATATATATATATATATATATATATATATATATATATATATATATATATATATATATATATATATATGTGTGTGTGTAAATCTGTTTGTTTTATTACTATTGTTATTATAACTAATTCTATTTTTTTCTATTTCTTATACTTTATGTATATATTTTTTTACTCCTATGTCTACTTAATGTGTATTTGTGTTATTCTGATGTCTTTTATTTATTTTCTTTTGAGCTCTAGTAGGACAGGAATTTCCCCAGTGTGGGATTAAGTCTATCTTATCTTATCTTATCTTAATACTCTGTCATAAGTACAAATCCTGCATTGAAAATGTATTTAAAGTATTAAAAGCTAAAGTATTCAATGCAGAAAGTGTAAAGGATCCAACCAGTTGTGTGTTTAATGTTCCACACACACACACACACACACACACACACACACACACACACACACACACACACACACACAGTTGTGTGTTTAATGGTCTCATCATCTCAGCTGGACTTGTAGCCGTTATATTGTCGGCTAGTTTACTTTAGAATCAAACATTAGATGTTATAAACTTGTGTGCAGAAAGCTTTATGTGTAAAGTAATAACTAAAGTAACTAGTAACTAAAGCTGTAACAGATGAATGTAGCGGAGTAACTAAAGTAACTAGTAACTAAAGTAACTAGTAACTAAAGCTGTAACAGATGAATGTAGCGGAGTAACTAAAGTAACTAGTAACTAAAGCTGTAACAGATGAATGTAGCGGAGTAACTAAAGTAACTAGTAACTAAAGTAACTAGTAACTAAAGCTGTAACAGATGAATGTAGCGGAGTAACTAAAGTAACTAGTAACTAAAGCTGTAACAGATGAATGTAGTGGAGTAACTAAAGTAACTAGTAACTAAAGCTGGAACACATGAATGTAGTGTAGTAACTAAAGTAACTAGTAACTAAAGCTGTAACAGATGAATGTAGCGGAGTAACTAAAGTAACTAGTAACTAAAGCTGTAACAAATGAATGTAGCGGAGTAACTAAAGTAACTAGTAACTAAAGCTGGAACAGATGAATGTAGCGGAGTAACTAAAGTAACTAGTAACTAAAGCTGGAACACATGAATGTAGTGGAGTAACTAAAGTAACTAGTAACTAAAGCTGTTACAGATGAATGTAGCGGAGTAACTAAAGTAACTAGTAACTAAAGTAACTAGTAACTAAAGCTGTAACAAATTAATGTAGCGGAGTAACTAAAGTAACTAGTAACTAAAGCTGTAACAGATGAATGTAGTGGAGTAACTAAAGTAACCAGTAACTAAAGCTGGAACAGATGAATGTAGCGGAGTAACTAAAGTAACTAGTAACTAAAGCTGGAACAGATGAATGTAGCGGAGTAACTAAAGTAACTAGTAACTAAAGCTAGAACAGATGAATGTAGCGGAGTAACTAAAGTAACTAGTAACTAAAGCTGGAACAGATGAATGTAGCGGAGTAACTAAAGTAACTAGTAACTAAAGCTGGAACAGATGAATGTAGCGGAGTAACTAAAGTAACTAGTAACTAAAGCTGTAACAGATGAATGTAGCGGAGTAACTAAAGTAACTAGTAACTAAAGCTGGAACAGATGAATGTAGCGGAGTAACTAAAGTAACTAGTAACTAAAGCTGGAACAGATGAATGTAGCGGAGTAACTAAAGTAACTAGTAACTAAAGCTGGAACAGATGAATGTAGCGGAGTAACTAAAGTAACTAGTAACTAAAGCTGGAACAGATGAATGTAGCGGAGTAACTAAAGTAACTAGTAACTAAAGCTGGAACAGATGAATGTAGCGGAGTAACTAAAGTAACTAGTAACTAAAGCTGGAACAGATGAATGTAGCGGAGTAACTAAAGTAACTAGTAACTAAAGCTGGAACAGATGAATGTAGCGGAGTAACTAAAGTAACTAGTAACTAAAGCTGGAACAGATGAATGTAGCGGAGTAACTAAAGTAACTAGTAACTAAAGCTGGAACAGATGAATGTAGCGGAGTAACTAAAGTAACTAGTAACTAAAGCTGGAACAGATGAATGTAGCGGAGTAACTAAAGTAACTAGTAACTAAAGCTGGAACAGATGAATGTAGCGGAGTAACTAAAGTAACTAGTAACTAAAGCTGGAACAGATGAATGTAGCGGAGTAACTAAAGTAACTAGTAACTAAAGCTGGAACAGATGAATGTAGCGGAGTAACTAAAGTAACTAGTAACTAAAGCTGTAACAGATGAATGTAGCGGAGTAACTAAAGTAACTAGTAACTAAAGCTGTAACAGATGAATGTAGCGGAGTAACTAAAGTAACTAGTAACTAAAGCTGTAACAGATGAATGTAGTGGAGTAACTAAAGTAACTAGTAACTAAAGCTGGAACAGATGAATGTAGCGGAGTAACTAAAGTAACTAGTAACTAAAGCTGGAACAGATGAATGTAGCGGAGTAACTAAAGTAACTAGTAACTAAAGCTGGAACAGATGAATGTAGCGGAGTAACTAAAGTAACTAGTAACTAAAGCTGGAACAGATGAATGTAGTGGAGTAACTAAAGTAACTAGTAACTAAAGCTGTAACAGACGAATGTAGCGGAGTAACTAAAGTAACTAGTAACTAAAGCTGCAACAGATGAATGTAGCGGAGTAACTAAAGTAACTAGTAACTAAAGCTGTAACAAATTAATGTACTGGAGTAAAAAGTCCAATATTTCTTTAATTTAACAGAAGTAGAAAGTGGCATGAAAAGAAAAAGACTCAAGTAAAGTACAACTAGCTCAACATTTGGACTTAAGTACAGTACTGGAGTAAATGTACTTTAGTTACATTCCACCACTGATTTTTAATGCAGGACTTATACTGTAACGTAGCTAGTGTTTTCACTGCCGTAAATCTGAATATTTCTTCCACCACTGCATATGTATTTTTGACAGTTTTCCCCCCCCATGTTTATAATCTATTACTCCAATACTCAGATGTGTGTTTTTTGTCTTCTCCTGGCTCCCGTACGGCTGTAATGTTTTTATCAGCCGAGCTAACAGGCTAACAGACTCCTGACGGTGGCCATGGATGTGAGCCGGTTTACACCGGGACGGCGACACTGTGTCCCCAGACAACGATAACAGCTGTCTACGGCGGCGACCCTCTTCTCCTCCTCGCTATCTGCCTACCCTGTGTTTAAGTCCGTCGGGTTATCTTGGTCGACTTTTGCCCTCTTTATCCCCGCAGCGCCTAGCTACATGCTAACTAGCTAGCCTTGTTAGCTAGCTATAAATCAGCGTCGCTCAAAAACTAAAAAGCTAACAAACTAACCGCGGGGGGACTGGACGGACGGACATGTGCAATGGCATCGGTTCGGGTGGCTGTCCGGGTCAGACCCATGAACAGACGGTGAGTTAAAGACAATAACACGGCTGTGTTTAACGACAGATAGACATAGAAAGTATATTTGTCAGAATGTGGTAGTTTTGTAATGCTAACTGAGGTAGCTAACCGTTAACGGTTGACAGGCTCCGTACAGATGGAACGTCAGCCGTTGGTAGTCGAACGGGTGTTTTTAAATTCATGAATGGACTCAGGAATATCATTTCTACAACGTTTTAAAGGTTGTTATAATGGTGAAATAATGCCATTTAAAGTGAGTGTTTTAGCCTCATGTCTTGGCTTTTCGCTGTGGTGGCTTTCTGCAGCAACAGCAGGTGTTCATTCTGTGTTTTATACACAGGCTGCCTAAATGTTACTGATGCATATCCAAAGTAGCCTATGCATCGTCTAAATGTAGTTAAAGTAAACTTATTTTTTTGTGCTTGGGGGCTTGTAGTAGTAGTAGTAGTAGTAGTAGTAGTAGTAGTAGTAGATAACTTTATTGTCCCCGTGGGGCAGTTTTTGCGGCACAATCGCAAGGCACTTTATTAAAGGACATCAGTCATATGATACAAATAAATAGTCCCTGCTTCAGACACCGACAGGCATACCATGAAGAATGTACATCACACACTACACTACACTATACACCCTTGGGTATGACCAGACCAGCTGGACGACTAGCTTATTCTGAATGATTTAAGGCTTTTATGCATGTGGTACGAAAGAGAATTTGGATCTGTTCTTGATCAAAAGGGGTAGGCAGAAACGATGCATAGATGGCACTAGTTTAAAAGGAGGTGTGTGTGTGTGTGTGTGTGTGTGTGTGTGTGTGTGTGTGTGGTCACATACAATGTTATTGGCCTTTCTCACCAGTCTGTCTTTGTCTTATATACTGTCTATGGTCTTTGTAAATGTGTTCAATGCTCGGTAGTGTTATCCCAAGTGACTTGCAGGCAGTTAAAACAGTTTTTTCTGATTTGTCTTTTTCTGAGACTTGGTGGGCATTTCCGAACCAGCAGATAATACAGCAAGTTAAAACACTTTGAATAAAAGCAGTATAAAACATTTGGAGCATTTTGTTATTTACATTTAAAAATGAGCAGTTTCTTTAAAAAGTACATTATTTGCTGTGTCTTAGATCAGTCCAAGAGTCCCATTTAAGCTTGTTGTCCAGTACAATGCCAATGTATTTGTAGTTTGTAACAACCTGAATGGCCCCACCATTGATAAAAGTGACCCTTTTTAGAGCAGGAGTGTCAAACTCCGTTTCACTAATAATATCACATCCAGGGGCCAGTCCTCCAGTTCAGTGTCATGTTTTCATTTAAGAGAAAAGTCAAATATCTTTGACTGTACTACTGCATGTCTCATATAGTCTTCTCACTTACAGTTTGGTCGACATAAAGCCTAAAACAAGTTCAAGTTCCCCCCCCAAAAAGAAAGAAAGAAAGTGTTTAAAAAAAGTGGCAAGGGCGCCCAGATAGCTCAGTTGGTAGAGCGGCTAGTTGTGTTGTGTCTCTTTGTGGATTTTTGTAGTCGTGTTGTGTCTCTTTGTAGTCGTGTTGTGTCTCTTTGTGGGTTTTTGTGTCTTTGGAGTCGTATTGTGTCTCTTTGTAGTAGTTTTTGCGTCTCTTTTTCACATCATTTTGGACCGTTACTATCACCAGATCTGTGTATAAAACGATGGAAACACCTGAGCAGGTAATACATGAATAACACTCAGAAACTTCAAGACAAAACTTCCAAAAAAAAAGTCCAACTACAGTCATTTAGATCTGACAAAAAGACTTTAGTTAGTTAGTTACATTCAGTTGGCTTAGGGTGCTGCACCTAAACCTTTATAATGGCTGAACTGCTCTGACTGAAACATAATATCAAGGATGTTGTTGAGCCTGAGAACAAACGGGGGCGGAGACTCGTACACGACTAAGCAAACATCTCGCCCTGCTCTTACAATTCCCGTTCAGCCATGTGGACTTTAATTATAAAAAATTAAACATAAAAACATAAAGACAATCCCGACATCACAAGTTCAACAGCAGAGCCTCGTTCAGACTTATGAATATATTTGAACTGGTTTCAATTTGTAGTTTGCAGGGACCCTTTGTTGTCCAGAGATACAGTAACAGATATGTGTGTAAAAGTAGTTTACAGGACGTCGTTTTTTGGATGTTATTCATATATTACCTGCTCAGGCGTTTCCAACGTTTTAGACACAGATGTGGTGATAGTAACGGTCAAAAATGATGTGAAAAAGACCCCAAAACTACCACAAAGAGACACACAAACTGACTGCAAAGAGACGCCACATGACCACAGAGACCCAAAACAAACCCAAAGAAAACAACCATTAAGAGACACAACACGACTACAAAGAGACACAAAGACCCACAAAGAACAATAATTTTTGGTCCGCCTAGTTGTGCGGCAAACAAAAACACAGGACAGTGTTTTTTAATCTGCAATTACCTGATATTCAAAGCAGAATTTGTCAGATTTGCCAACTCTGAGACTCAGAAATTCCCCCAGAAGCAGTAGAGTTTTCATATTCAAGCTGTGAAAATGGTTGTTGTTGTTAAAACATTTTTTATCTTTGTTTTGCTTGGTTTGCTAAATTCCTCGATGGCTAAGGAACTCTGTTGATGACTTTTGTAGGGCTTCATGTCAACAAAAAGCGTACAAAAATGTCGGAAAAAGCTACAAATTTACAAAAAGGTGACAATTGTGAGAAAGCCACAAAAAAGTCTGAACAAAAATGAGGAAAAAAGCTATCAAAATGTTTAAAAAAAAAAAAAAAAAAGAAAAAACTTCTGCTGTAAATTGTAGCAAGACTCTGATACTTTTTTATAATGCACCAGGTTAGGTTAGATTACATTCAACTTTGTCATTGTGCAGAGTACAAAGACCAACCAGAAGTGCAAAAAAGAAAAGTGCAATGCAATATACAAGGTATAGACCGGTGGTGCATAGACAGGACAAGAAAACTAGTGCAGTATAGACCGTAGTATACAGTTGGTTTACAGAAGGTGGTTTAGAGTAATATAAATTATATATAAATATGTGCAGTGTATTAGCAATTAACTTATAATTAGAGCTATGTAATATGAACAACATGTACAGATATGTGCAATGTAATAGCAGGAACATTATAATGACGACGAAAACAACAACAACAACAGATATATGCAGTGTATTATAAGAAAAACTGAATAAATATGGGTATTCAGTACATGTACAGCTATGTGCAGTGTGGTAACGGTACCATTGTAGTGCAGAAACGCTAACATTATAGGAGTAGTGAGAATAAGTGTATGTGCAGGATGAATAGTATGAAGAGCAGCAGAATATGGCTATGTATAAGTGTAGTTACAGTATGTACACATTTAATCACATTTATGGTAAAAAGGCAGATATTAAAAGATCAAATTCATGGTTTTGAAAAACCGATATGAGATCACTTAAACACAGATTTTAATTGGAGAATCCCATTATTTTAACCTAGTCCTATGTGTGAAATGTTTTTTTTTTACATTGATGGTGAAACTGTTTTAAGTGGTACACTGAATTAATTCTCAACGTGGAAAAAGCTGCTGAACATGCGTGACTTTCTGACGTGATGGGAGTTCACAGATAGTACAAGTGCGTTCGACATTTTTCACAGTTTTCTGACATTTTAGAGACCAAACGACTAATTAATTCGTCCAGAAAATAATCCACAGATGAATGGACTCTGAGAATAATCGATATTGGCAGCTGTATCATAGCAGTCGTTGCTCTTTTACAGGGAGAAGGACTTGACTGCAAAATGCATCATCAAGATGGAAGGGACAAAAACCTCCATCATCAACCTGAAGGTAATGCTCTTCTCTTTTCCCGATGAAGAAAACATTCCCGTCAGATGTAACTCAGGCTAAATAAGATCCTCCTAATGGCTCGTTCACACCAAGGTGAAATAAAATATTTGTGTCGCGCCATTCGGGTGAGTTTGATCGCAGGGATCATATTTGGATCATTTGTGTTTTTAATTGCGTTACTCGAGTACCCACCGGTGTAGAGCTGTATGCACTGACAACGTTTCTTTCCGTCATCATGTGGCCAAAATAACAACTATTGCTTAGTGATAGACCGATTTTATCGGCCGGCCGATATTTGCGATTTTACGTGTGGAATTGCACCGCCGAATTCGCATGATACACCTCGGTGTGAACGCGCCATAACGCCTCGTAGCTTGAAGTTATGTCTCTACATTTTGTGTTCTCCAAAGACCCCCGAAGGCATCGCAGGTGACCTGACGAGAGAGCGAACCAAGACCTTTACGTACGACTTCTCCTACGACTCCACGGACTGCAAGAGCTCTACGTACGTCTCCCAGGAAAAGGTAAACGCTGGCCACGGCTGTTTCTATTTACTCTGCAGGTTTAATTAGTAGATTTAAGTTCTACTTTAAAAGTAGAGAATCTGATTAGAATTGAACATAATATTAAGCCCAGTTCAGACCAAAGATTTGAGACGAGTTGAAACTTGCAACTCGTCGGTCTGCAGCGTTCTGAAACCTGCCAGTTTACACCATAGACAGTATATATAATGGACCACCAGAGCAGTCTCTTTCCCGGTGCTGGCTGAGCGTTACTGAGCAGCCTCCAACTGAGCTTGAAGACGTAGATGTGACGTGAGCAACCTGTCTGAAAGTGTGAAGTGTTCTGGTAGCTGTGCCAAGAGAAATCTCAATCATTCCCAATCTTACAGAGACGGAGAGTGTAGGTATATGTAAGGAGATAACATAGACACAGGCTAATTACTGATCACTAACATGCTAGTTAACATTAGTAATTAAACCTAAACAGCTAATGGAAGTCCAAACTGCCTGTGAGCTTCTCCTGTACTATACGGTAATTCCTCTACTGTGAGACAGTAAGTCTCGTGGTTATGACCCAATCGTTAGCCTATTTTTATAAAAGCGTCTGCTACCGAGCCATAACGTGAGCTACAAGGTAATGGAGCCTTTTATACATTGTTGTGTTTCTTTAGAAATAAACAACGGACAAATAGAGTCTTTAAACGCTTCAGATGTAAAGTTATTCACTGTCAAAGTTAATGGGAGTCAATGGGATGCTAATGGGGGGGTGAGAGCTAGGTAGCATCAAAATGGCGCCATAGAAGGTACGAGTTGAGGAGAGAAGCTTACCCCCTTGGTTTACACCAATGAGACGAGACGGTGTATCATCTCCATAGCAACAACTCTTCGCACTTCCGACCTAACTTCTGACTTCCAGGCTTTTTGTAACTGGACATATAATTTTGTACGTCTTTATATGAATGTGGATAATGTTAGTGATATTTAGATGCTTTCTACGGTTACATTTCTAGTTATGAATCGGCGAAAACATGTTTTTTTTTTTCCCGATTCATGGCTTTGCCCGAGGTGCTCCCTCTCTTCAATCACTCTAGCTCCCTCCAACCGTACGTGCTCGCAGGCGCACGTCGATCGGCCATTTCGACCAGTTAACAGTTTGTAACATAGAAATAAAATGGATTATGGATAGTTCTATTTCTATAGTTTGTAGCCGACTTTACAAGAGGACTTCTCTATTGGCTGTTGAAACAGGTGACCCCGTAACACGTAGCATTGCAGCTTTACACTTCTTTACAACATGGTAAGCATGATGGGAACTGTAGTGCTGAAATCCAAAAGATGTTGACAACCTGTGTACGTATAGTTCAAGTAGGGCTTTCACGATTCTATTTTGAATCGAAAAATCGTCAGAAATTAGCTTTCGATATCGACTACTGAAATAAAAAGCAGTTTCTTTTGTTGTTTTTTCTCTCTCTCTCCATCCCTGCCTACTTGCGCACCTCCTGAAGAAAATTGCAACAGCTTTTCTGGCTGGTAGCATTCAGCTACAGACACAGGGTAACGGTAGTGGTAGCCTGCTGCTGTATTATATGACATGCCTGGATAAGACATGTAATGACTGTAATAAAGCTGCAGAGTGAAAGTGACAAACAGCCGGGGCTTCGGAGGATTAATCTGGCTAATTTTGCAATTCTTCTTAGCAAATCTCTCGTGGTATTTGGAGGATTATTGGTAACAACGGTTTGTGTTTGGGTTCAGAGGGCGATGGATTTATCAGACTCTTGTTCTCAGTCAAAGCAGCTTGTTTCTGACAGACTCGGTGTGTTGACTCAGGACTCTTAATATGACTCAAGCTCTTCATAAACTCTGAAATCACATTACAGCTCGCTAAACAACAAACACACTTTTTAGTAAAAGATTTTGCAATATCATGCACCAGTTAACACGTCAGCAGAGGCCTTATAGACCTACATTGTAATTTTTTTAGTTGATTCTTAGCAAAAAAAACCTTTTGTTCTTTCACAAATATGTGTTCATTCATGTGTAATTGCTTACAGCAACTAATCAAAGTATTCTTGTAAGCGTAGAATCTGATATTCAGAATACATACGAGCGACTCACTCGAATGGCGGCCACCATGTTGCACCTCCATCTTTATAATACATTAGCCAAGAGGGGACATACCTCCATCTTTATAATACATTAGCCAAAGAAGGACATACCTCCATCTTTATAATACATTAGCCAAGAGGGGACATACCTCCATCTTTATAATACATTAGCCAAAGAAGGACATACCTCCATCTTTATAATACATTAGCCAAGAGGGGACATACGTCCATCTTTATAAAACATTAGCCAAAGAAGGACATACCTCCATCTTTATAATACATTAGCCAAGAGGGGACATACCTCCATCTTTATAATACATTAGCCAAAGAGGGACATACCTCCATCTTTATAATACATTAGCCAAAGAAGGACATACCTCCATCTTTATAATACATTAGCCAAGAGGGGACATACGTCCATCTTTATAATACATTAGCCAAAGAGGGACATACCTCCATCTTTATAATACATTAGCCAAGAGGGGACATACGTCCATCTTTATAATACATTCGCCAAAGAGGGACATACCTCAGCCTTTCGCCCTCATACACTCAGTGGCATCGTGACGAATGAACTGGAGATTACTCACCAAGGAAGCGAAAAAGAGAATTAAAACGACAACACGACAGGCTAAACAACAAGACCAAAGTTAATATTGGAGTGGCTAGAACAACTACGTGTAAATGGTGGAGATACTAAGAGATCATTTTGGGTTCGGCCATCGTAGGAGGAGGGGCTAGAAAGTAGGGGTGGGAATCACCATTGGTCTCACGATACGATATCATCACGATACTTATGTCACGATACGATGTTATTGCGATTTTAAACCTACTGCAATATTCCATTTATCGCAATTTATTACCTTTTTTTCAACTTCAAATTTTTCCCAATTTCAAATTATGTCCCCAAAAGGACATTTTATCAACATCTGTTTTATCTAAAAAGATGCATTTCTCTGTTTTGTTCATCTAAATTTTGTTGCTGCGAAATGGGATTGTCAAGCAGACAAACTGACCAACACATATATAATAAAAGATCCATACTTGGCGTCTGTATCGATACAGTATTGCCACGGAAAATATCACAATACTATGCTGTATCGATTTAATATTCAGTTGGTTGTCATATACAATTTCACCGCTGGGTGGGAGAAATCCTTACATAGTGGAGCTTTAAAGACGTCTCAGCAGAAATGAAAAAATCTTTATCTTTACTTTTTATTTGCAGGTTTTTAAAGATTTGGGCGTGGATGTGCTGAAGGCGGCGTTTGAGGGTTACAACGCCTGCGTCTTTGCCTACGGTCAGACCGGCTCTGGGAAGTCCTACACCATGATGGGGAATCCAGTGAGACAAAACTCTTTTTGACATATTTAACATTTACATCTCAGACTCTCTTATCCAGAAAGACTTTTAGCAGACAGATACCATGTTATTCCACCTGGTATTAAAATCCAATCTGTGGCCGGGTTGGCTCAGTGGGTAGAGCAGGCGCGTAATATATTTAGAGGTTTATGCCTCGACGCAGTGGTCCAGGATTCGACTCCAACCTGTGATGATTTCCTGCATGTCTTCCCCTCTCTCTACCCTTTCTCACCTAGCTGTCCTGTCCATTAAAGGCGTAAAACAGCACAAAAAATAATCTTTAAAAAAATAAAATAAAAATCCAATCTGACTGATTGGATCACGGGTAGATAGGGCTGTGCAATTAATCAAAATTTTATTGTGATTATGACCATTATTTTGGCTCCCAATAATCACAAAAAACGAATAATTTAGCTCATTACGTTTTGCAAGTAAACTCTTATTTTCTCTTGTGTTCTGAATGAAAAAAAAAAAAAGTTTAAATAGGAAAAGTATTGGTATAATTTTACAGTTGTTTTTATTTAACTTTTTCCACTGTTTTTTTAACTTCAATAATTGCAACATCATTCCAGAAGTCAACGAGTAATCATGTTAAATTATTGTCATTTCAATATTGACCAAAAATAATCACGATTATATTTTTTTCCATACTCGAGCAGCCCGGTGGGTAGACGGCTCTAAGTTAGGGCTGCTCGATAATTGGAAAAAAAAATCACGATTATTTCAGTCAATATTCTGAAATTACAATTATTTCACACAATTACTCGTTGACTTTTGGAAAGATGTTGCATTTATTGAAGTTAAAAAAAAAAAAAATATCAACAGTAAAACACGTTGAACTGGGAGTTTTCCCTTCATACTTTCCCCCAGTATGTGGTGAAGGGTGTACACATAAACAACAAAACATATCATATCAAACATAATTTAAGAGTTTACTTGCAAAATGTAATGCGCAAAATCGTCGGACAAATCTGTTTTTGTGATCATTAGGGGTGAAAAACGTTTTTACGTAAAAGTTTTTAGAAGTTTCCATCCACTTTTCAATTTATTTATCTGAAGTTTCCGTTCATTTTTGCACTGAATCGCACAACATTCAAGCAAACATTTGCGAACAAAGTTTTGCTAGACAGAATGGATCGCGCCATCTACCAACAAATGATCAACATGCACAAGTTGTAATAGTGCATATGTGCCAGTTGATAGCGACATATCGAGCTATAAGAAGAAAACAACGACGCTATCAACACATTGCTATAATGATGCACATTTCTTAGATTTTTGCTATCTAAAATAGCCGTTACGTTTTGCTCGTGAATTAAATTCAAAAAGTCTCTCGTCTCCTCGTTCGTCCACTTTCATCTGTCCTTGTTGACGCCCGCCATGTGTGCAGACAGAGCGGAAATACTGGGCAGAAATGAACTACAACTTCTTCTTCTTCTTCGTTTTGTGGCGGGTTGCAACCATAAAATTACCTAAAACGTAATCACAATTCATTAATTTTTTCTGCAAATAATGTTTCCATCAGCGTTTATCGCATAAGCCGTATATATATATCGATCAAGAGAAAATCCGATGAAACCGAACGTATTTTCTTTCAGTCGATATTCATGAAATTCAATCAAATTTTACTGTTTCCATGACGGCATTTTTCATTCAATATCAGTTCATTCGGATAAAAACTAGTGGATGGAAACACAGCTATAGTGAGAGAAACAAAGCGTCTCCCCTGTTTCTTTCCCAGGGCGTAGATTTAACGCTGTTATTTAAATACTTTTATTATGAAGCAGCAAAATCAGGAAATGTTGGGTCTTCATCAGCAGTAACGTAACACGACTCCTAAAAGCGAACATGAAACGTAACATTAAGCCGATTCATAAATATAGAAACTAAACTTCAAACCACAGGGATTCAGGGAGAAGCTACAAACGTACTGAAAGCTGAAAAGCTTTTGGAACGTCTTTTCTCACATGAACAGGCCGCCCCACCCGTCATTCATATGTCGGCACAAAGACTGCGCGCACCACTCTTTGATTTTTCACTTGATTAATGTGAGAGGAACAACTGACATTACAAGCACACACAACAACCACAAAATCTGACAATCTGAGCACAAAAACAATGCCACCGGAGGGAATTTGAAACCATTTCCAACGCTTGCTGGTGCAAATAATGAGGTCCGCCATCATCCTAAGGTTAATCCTTTATTTTATAAATGCATTTATGAACACCTACAAAAAGACTGACTGTGAAAGATCGACAACGAGCAGACGAGATCTAAAAAACATCACTCGCACACAGCTGAGATTGAAAAACTGTGTGGCTTCCCAGATCCTAATTCCTCCATTTCCCCCCACATGTGATTCCCTTTCTAACCTCTGATTAGCACACATACACACAGGTGCACAGGTGACGTAACGAACAAACCACACACACACGCACACACACCTGGCTAGACACGCACGCAGCAAAATTGGCTACAACACAGCCTTTATGCAGACAGAAATGATTTAGACATTAATTTGCATATAGAGTGGGGAGGTGAGATGCGATCATATTAAGTGGGCACTAAGGCAGCATTTGGAGACCCATTCTCCTGCCAGGTGGGCCCACCCGTACCTAGAGCTGTCCACTTGTGATTGGATCACTCAGCTCGGATTTTAAAACCAGGTGGAAACTGGGCCAGAGAGATAAGATTCACAGACCAAATGATTGATCAGTCTGCTCGGCTGTAGTGAAGTTACTCAGTGGAGGCTCCAGGCTGGCTCAACTTCCATTTACATTGCTGGGATAAAGCATGACGCAGCATGTCTCCGTCCTCTCTGGGAATCGATTCATCTTTTAGGTCTGTGAAATGTTAGAATACGCTGGGGAAAAAAAAATTATCTTCACACAGTCCATGGTGATGTCTTCAAACTGCTTGTTGTTGTCCCAAAACAAAAGATATTACATTTACAGTCATATGTGACAAGGAAAAAAACACAAAATGTTCTAATTTGAAATGCAGAAATTGGCAAAAGTATATAATTTACATCATGTGTTAAACTTAGTTACTTGTTACTTAGTCAAACTTTTTAAAAAAGGATTAAGTGGCTGGGTTGGGTCAGTGGTAGAGCAGGCGCACATGCACTGAGAGGTTTATGCCTCGACGCAGAGGTCAAGGGTTCGACTCCGACTTGTGACGATTTCCTGCATTGTCTTCGCCCTTTCTCTCTCTCTCTCTCCCCTTTCTAACCTAAGCTGTACTGTCAAAATTAAAGGCGGAAAAGCCCACAAAAGAATCTTAAAAAAAAAAATTTGACCAATCACCAGAAAGTATTTAAAACGTTTAGTATTTAAATTGTTACTCACTTAGTTCAGACATAAAGCTGCTGATATTCTATATTTTTCGTACAAATCTCATGTTTGTTCAAACTTAATTTATTAGTTTACTGTTGTATTTGAGAGAGAGAGAGAGAGAGAGAGAGAGAGAGAGAGAGAGAGAGAGAGAGAGAGAGAGAGAGAGAGAGAGAGAGAGAGAGAGAGAGAGAGAGAGAGAGAGAGAGAGAGAGAGAGAGAGAGAGAGAGAGAGAGAGAGGGGGGAAAAAATCTATTTGGATTTTTATAAATCGAGTTGGTAGGTCAAATCGATTAATATTTTCATTAAAAATCGATTTTTTTTGATTTTTTTTTTTTTAATCCAAATACAGTATAAATAATTTGGATGTTTAACAATCTTTGTTGCACATTGCACAGTGACTTTTCACTTAGAGAAAGGGTTTGCCTTTGCAATTTTGTTTATGTTGATGCACTTTAATTAAATACAATAAATATATGTTTTTAAAATATATTTACAGTTATTTTGTTTTAAATGGAAGGGGGGGAAATTGAATCGTAAATCGAGTTTTTTATAAAAAAATCTGATTTTTTTTAGGGAAACAAATTGCCCAGCTCTAGTCATATATCTAAATATGTTATGTCTAAAACACTAGAATCAGCCCATATACCACCGTGTCTGTTTTTTAATTTAAAAAAAATGTATCCCCCCTCCCACCTCTCCAAATATCCAAAATAAATTAATTTTATTTATAGTATCAAATCCTAACAAGAGTTATATCAAGTTACAGTTAGAGTAGGTCTAGACCACTCTGTAATGTACAAAGACCCAACGATTCTAGTAAGTGGAGGACCGCCAGATCTGCGTCCTCCCTGGAGGACAGCTGATCCATTTGAAGTGTCAAAGGTTGAGGTCTGTCTGTTCCTAATCTAGAGTTTAGGGTTGAATCAGCTGAGGGGAGACGAGTCAGACTCCAGACGGAGCCAGGTTTAGGTTTTACTCTAATGTAGAGATTCATCGATTACAACTTTCTGTCTCTCTCTCTCTCTCTCTCTGTGTCTTTTTGTGTCTCTCTCTCACTCTCTGTGTGTCTTTCTGTGTCTCTCTCTCACTCTCTGTCTGTGTGTGTGTGTCTCTGTCTGTCTGTCTGTCTGTCTGTTTTAGGGAGATGCCGGTCTGATCCCGAGGTTCTGTGAAAGTTTGTTCAGTCGTATCTCGGCGGCGAGTCGATGGGATGAAGCGTCGTTCCGTACAGAAGTCAGGTGAGCAGAGTTTTCAACCTTCGCTGCTGACTTTACCTGCAGAAGAGAAGTCTCATAGTGACCGCTGCACCTTCAGCCTCTGAGGTCTGAGGGCTTTTTCAAACATCTTAAGTTTACCTTTTTTAGGGTATTTGCATATAACTGATCCGTGTGTGTTTCATATTGAAAAGTTCAGAACAAACTCCGCTTTCCGTATAGTGACGCCCACATTTCTTTCTAGAGCGATGTGTGGAGAGATAATCTGCCGCTAAAGCTGAAACGTTAATGTTGGCTTTTTGAAATTCCTCAAATCTCTTTTGAAAACAAACTGTGTGTGATTGTGTGTGTTTGTTGTTTCGTTGGATAAATATCTATAAGCTGGGTGACTGAAAACCTTCACAGACAACAGTGGGTCTGCACCAGCGCTCAGTTATTAGACTCCAATAACCCTTAACAGACTGGTGCTGTAGCTCGCAAGAAGCATCTTTTATAAATAACATTTTAATCGGACTGTAAATGCAGCCATTAACATCTGTTGCTTTTGTTTCTGCTCGGACTGATAGTTCAATTTGAGGGGGGGATGTGACACAACTTTATTTCATGTACGTTAGTATAGGTTTTAGCTTTTTCGGGAACAGCATCCTTCATCTTTCTTCTTGCTCTTCACACGGAGCCGTGACAGAGAACCGTTAACAGCTTGAATCAGGAAGAAACGTATTTAGTTTCCAACTTAAAAAAAACTCAAACTGTCGAAAGGCCAAACCTGACATACAGAGCACTAAGTAACCATCATGTTTTCCTCCTGGTTTATGCCTTCAGCTACCTGGAGATCTACAACGAGAGGGTGAGAGACCTGCTGAGGAGGAAATCCACTCAGACCTACAACCTGAGAGTCAGGGAGCACCCAAAGGATGGACCATATGTAGAAGGTGAGACTGCAGAGTTCAACTCCAGGGCCAAGAAAGTCCTGGATGATGTTCTTGTTGCTGGTGTTAGTTTAGCTACCTTACCTGTAGGAGTTTGGTTTAGGTGTGTATGTATAGGTTTATGCATAGGTGTAATTTACAATAATCAAAACTGGCCAGTGCAGTCCTATTTTAATTTCCTTTACACAAATAAAGACCTTGCACCATAACGTCATGCGTAAAAGGCAGAAATTGTTGCAGAAAAATGCAGGAAATTATGTGTTTGATGTTCAAAATTTCAGTTTTGCCCCCAATGTTGAACCCAAAGTTACATCCCTTTGGGTTTATGTAGCCTGGCTTCCGTTTAAGTTCCAGTTTGTCAGGGACGATGAAGTGAAAATCTCCGGTTATTTATTGAAATTTATTGAAAAAGATTCTAGTATAGGATATAAATCCTCTATTCCAGACTCAAGCTTCACAAAACAAATATATATTTTCACATTTTAACATGTTTTCATAGAACGAATTAATTTCATGATTGAAATTTTCTTAGAATTCATAAATGAGTTACATGAATTACTGACAAGCTTTATAATTATACACTACACCTTTTTGACAGGCAAAATGCATCCAACCTATTCTTAAAAGAGTTCATTGAAGGTGAACGCACAACTTCTTCTGGAAGCTCGTTCCTTGATTTTACCGCACGGACAGGCATGTTCTACGGTAACGTTTTAGATAATTCCCTCGTGTCTCGTACCTATTGCTCCAAAACTGAAAGATAGGCTCAGCTGTTACATCATATATTCCCTTTACAAGCTTATACACCTGAATCATATCACCTCTGGATCTCCTAAATATGAGAGTCGGTAAACTTAATTTTCTCAATCTATCTTCATAAGACATATTTTTCAATTCCTGGAATAAATTTAGTAGCTCTTCTCTGGACCCTTTCAGATTTTTCTACATATTTAATATGTTTATATATGTTGTGCGTTTGGAAATCTTTTGTATTACGGTCTTGAAGTTGCGTAATAATAATTAAGTTTCTGGCGAGTATGTAGCCAGTCGACCAGTTTTCTCAGTGGTTTTGTTCATGAATCTGTCCCTCCTGATCTCAGATCTGTCCAAACACCTGGTGCAGAACTACAGCGATGTGGAAGAGCTGATGGAGGCGGGAAACATCAACCGCACCACAGCCAGCACCGGCATGAACGACGTCAGCAGCCGCTCGCATGCCATCTTCACCATCAACTTCACCCAGGTCGGAAAACTAGTCTCTCACTTCAGAAAGTAGAGCATTTCTCCACAGGGTTGGTTTTGAATGATTCACTGGCAACATATGAAAAGAACATGAATTCAAAGGATTTTTTTTACTGAAAGCAACGAGCCATTATTGCACCTTTTTTTATTTTAATATTCAGCAAAACTCCACGGCTGCTCCCTCTTAGTGGATTAGTCGACTAATCGGTTGTTTTGGTCTTAGTCAACTTAGATCTCTTTAGTCCATTAGTCATGTCTGATGCTTTTTTTCATGCTGAATGACTTATTTCCAAGGAACGTACGAGCACATCTCTGGTAAACACAAGAATTAAAGTGGCGCTTTTAGCATGACTCTTTGCGGAGAAACTCAGATTTACAGATCTGTCGATTAAATCAACTAATCGATACAATTGAATGAGTGTTAGTCGACTAAGAATTTCTTCAATCGAGCACAGCCCTACAGAACTCCGACAAATGGTTCCCGCTCTCTGTCTCTTGTCAGGCCAAGTTCGACGCGGAGATGCCCAGCGAGACGCTCAGTAAGATCCACCTGGTGGATCTGGCCGGCAGCGAGCGGGCCGACGCCACCGGAGCAACGGGCGTCCGCCTGAAGGAGGGAGGGAACATCAACAAGTCGCTGGTCACCCTGGGCAACGTCATCTCCGCACTCGGTCAGAAACACAAGAAGATGACGACTATGATCTGAAATCTGTTTTTACATTTTCATACGTCTATATTTTGTGTTTTTTACATTTTGATTCAATCCCTTTTATTTCCGTGTAATGCACACAAAGGGCCCAAACCTGATGGCTTTATAAGACCAGCACATTTTATGTTTCTGGGTTCAAAAATTTTCATTAGATTTCACAAAATTATAGGTTAACCCTGAGGACGAAAGGCGACAGGCGCATCCGAACATTGTTTGAAAAAGCGATATTAGAAAATATCATTTCAGACATTTATTTACTATTTTAATCCTATATAACCGAAAGACTTTGGCAAACTCATTTCAAGCACCGAAACAATTCGTACACACACACACACAACCACACACACGCACACACGGACACACCCACACACAGACCGAGACACACACACACACACACAAACACATACAACCGCATACACACACAGACACACAACCACACACGGACAGACACACACCATAACTTAAGGTTTGTTTTCAAAAGAGATTTGAGGAATTTCAAAAAGCGAACATTAACATTTCAGCTTTAGCGACAGATTATCTCTTCACACATCGCTGTACAGTAGAAACAATGTTGACATCACTGTACGGAAAGTTGAGTTTGTTCTGAACATTTTGATACGAAACATACGCGGATCAGTTTTATACAAATACCCTAAAAAAGGTCAACTTAAGGAGATACATGAAAATGCCCTTATACACATCAGAGGGTTAATTTACAGCTCGTTCTTCTCTCCGAAGCTTGACCAATAAAATCTGCTGCAAACAAGTTTCCATTTCGGAAGCATAACGTACATTTTTCATTACCAATCAGCCAGAAGTATAAATATAGAAAGGTCATTTTAGTAAAAAGTACATCCCTTAAGTCCTCGCAAATTCAGCCATAAATTCATACATATTCCGTTCGGCCTCCTTTCTCTTATACTAAACTGCTATTTTGTATATATTTGTTTCAGATTTATTGTTTATTCTTAATTTTTAAAGGTCCACTGTGTAGTGTTTTAAGTATTAGCTAAAATCAATGTCTTCGTTCATAAATATGTCCTCATTATTATCAAAATGACCTCTGCCAATGATCTGACTTGTCCTCGTAAGCGAAGAATTTCTTATCTGTGTTTACATCAGACGGGCAAGTCCAAGGTGGCTTCCACGTTGTTCCTCGATTTTGAAAAATGATAATCACTGAGAGGGACATGAAGCTGAGAGGGACATGAAGCACTAGCAAATTTGAAAGCCTTCAACCGCACTTTAGTTCATAATGGAGGATCGTACTCATGCCGAGCCACAGGAGAAGGAATCCTCGTCGCCAAAAAACGGCTACCGTAGTTGCAACACGCATTTGAAAAAGGGAGGCGCTAGAGAGCACTATTCGTTTGAATGCAAAATACAATTTCGCCGCTAGATGGGAGAAATTCCTACACGGTGTACCTTTTTTAATGTTTGCTTGTGTATATATGCACCTATTGCCAAGGCAAATTCCACGCAGGCCAACTACTGTGGCAATAAACTCCTTTCTGAATCTGATAAACGGGACAACAAAACAAAAAATGAACTTACTTATCTCACTTTCAGCCCGCTCCCATAATAAGTCTGTCCTCTGGCTGTTTGTTGCTCCTGCTGACTGGAGGATCTGTTTTCCTGTTTCTGTTCCAGCTGACATGACGCAGGACGGTGTGAACACCAACCTGAAGAAGAAGTCGGTGTTTGTTCCCTACAGGGACTCGGTGCTGACGTGGCTGCTCAAAGACAGCCTGGGCGGCAACTCCAAGACCATCATGATCGCCAGTGAGACGCAAACATTAAAGCACATGCACACACCGTGACATTAGCCTGGTGAGAGCGTCCTGATAGAGATAGAGAGAATTTGGAGCTGTTCGCCAAACGACCGACCAATCAGCGTTGGTTTTGAGGCGGGTTTAGGTGGTGATGCAACGAGAAGCGACTGTTCAGTCTAACCAACGTGATGGCTTCCACGGATGAGATGAGCGTAGCTATCGCAGCAAGTTTTATCCTCGAGTTAGAAAGTATTCCTTCATTTAAAGAAGAGCAAAAAACGGCACTGGAGGCTTTTCTCGGAGGAAAAGAGTTTGATCTGATTGGTTGATTTGGCCCGTCTATCACCAACTATAGGTGGTGATAGACAGATGGTTTATCCAATCAGCTAACCAGGTTTTTCGCCCCTTTCCAAAAGTTCTCCAACGGTTAGTTCCCAGATGGATATGCCGAGCAAATGAGAAGCGATCCATCTGGTGGAGTCAGGTTACCGTGACGTGGCGCTAACACAAAAACACTTCCTGTAGACTAGAGGGGTCAAACTCAACCTCACGAAGGGCCCACGCTGAAAAATAAAAATCTCAGCAAGGGTCAGACGTGTAGAGTTTGTTGACGTGCTTTCAATCAATCAACATTTATTTATGTAGCACTTTTCAGCAACCAGCAGGTATCCAAAGTGGTTTACATCAGGAACCAAGAATAAAACAACCTATCGTACAATAAAAAGAATGAAAACATAGAAAATGGTCAAATCTGAAGAGGTTACATAGAAACTGGAGGAAGAGAGTGACGTTGTCACACCACTACTACGTGTTAAAAGCCATTCTAAACAAATAATCAAAAAAATCACAGTACACTCACTACAAAAAAAATAGACTCCACTAGAGGTGTGAGTATTCACTGATCTCTTTCGATTTGATATCTCGATGCATCCCGATGCCTCAAATCCATGTTTCTATTAAAGCCATGTAGGATATTTAATTCATAGCTTTTCAGGCTTCAAAAACCAAACATTCTGCAGTGCTGTAATACTAAATAACTTGGATACATAAAACTATACAGCACTGAGCACATGGCACTTCCTGAATGTGCAGAACATACCAGAATAAGTAAACAGAAATGTTGTTAGGCCTACATTACATTATAAACAGAAATAATCGATTATGAGCCGGCCGATGCATCGATTATTTGTTTAATTTCAACACCTCTAGACTCCACTGACTGGGTCTATAAAAAAACATTATTTGATGTATTTGTTTCTCTCTGCAGCCGTTTCCCCCGCCGATGTGAACTACGGCGAGACGCTCAGCACTCTGCGCTACGCTAACCGAGCCAAGAACATCATTAACAAACCCACCATCAACGAGGACTGCAACGTCCGGCTGATCAGAGAGCTGAGGGCCGAAATCGCCCGACTCAAAGCTCTGCTGATTCAGGGCAACCAGGTAAAGAAACCCAGACTGATAGGACAGTTACAAAGAGTCTGCAGGAAGTCTCGCTCTCAGGATTCAGATTAACTGATGTTGAGGGAGGATTGTTCAAAAGGTAGGGGATGTAACGATACACTCAACTCACGATTTGATACGATACACCATCTTAAGGCTTAAGGAAAATGTGGACTTCCTCCATAACCTGACTAACTTTACTGCAACAGCGTCTGATGTCATTTGTTATTGGTCTTTTGTGCATGTGGGTCAGTTCAAAAACCGTAAACGGGTCACACTGGAATCTGATACAGGCCACGTTTTTAAAAGGTCATGTGAACAGCCAAACAAAAAATTGGATCTGAGCAAAAAATCCGATTTAAGACTTAAGGTGTGAACGTAGCCAAAGGGATGTTGGAAACTAAAGTAGAAAAGGATAAAGCAGTTTGAGGAAAAGTGACGTACTTGTTGGACTGGAATCATGAGACAGCTTTAGAGGAAATAGATTTTATTTTGCTATACCCCTTTATGATATCCTGTTGTGTCATTAACATGCTACTAACTTTAACAGTAATGATTATTATGATCAAAAAGTCACTGCATGAATGTCACTCAGGATTAGAGTTTGGTATCGTTTGTATTTTTACGATTCCGATGCCGACCAGGTACTTTTTAAACCATTCCGATTCCTAAACCGATTCTTGAAAAACTGAAAAATGACATCAAAGGAAGGCTGTTACGTCCGTTTTGGTGAGCCCAGAGGGAAAATATGGCATTTAAAAAGTAGCCTACATTTACGGTAGCTAGCTAATGGTAGACTACAGAGAAAGAGAGAGGGTGATATTTTTACGTAGGTTTCGGAGCGACAGAGGGAAAATATTTTAATTAAGTGGAAGGTTTTGCGTAGGTTTCGGTACCCAACCCTACTCAGGATACAGCCCAGTCTGTGGGTTTCTGACCTTTTGTGTTTGTGTGTCAGATTGCTCTCCTGGACTCGCCCACTGCTCTGAGTATGGAGGAGAAACTGCATCAAAATGAAGCCAGAGTAAGTCTAATGTCCTTTTTAAAAACATTTTTTATTATTGAACCAGAAAGTGTGATGACTGCTTACCAAACTACACCTTCTTTTGACATTTATGTGAAATGAAAATGTGGCTTTGTTTGTGTTGATCTCTGCTCTGCGGGAGAGTTTAACTTCCTGTTTTGGTTGTTCTGTTGTTTCTGTTTTAGCCTTTATAATTGTTTTGTGTGTTTGCAGGTCCTGGAGCTGACTAAAGAGTGGACCAACAAATGGAACGAGACTCAGAACATTCTCAAGGTAAGGTTGTCTATCATCCCTGTTATTGTACATTTTCATTTCATTACAAAGAAAACTCCCGCACACTCGGTCTATCTTGCAAAATTATATAAAGTTTTAATAATAGGCAATGTTTCGGTACTAGACCATCTTCAGGCAGAATGATATTCATGATTCTGGACTCTTGCAGTATTTGCAGTACAAGGCAAATAGTTTCTATGTGAAAGCGTACTTTGCAATGAACCTGACTGTGGTTGTGATGTGTGCAGGAGGAGACTCTGGCTCTGAGGAAAGAAGGGATTGGCGTGGTGTTGGACTCGGAGCTGCCGCACCTCATCGGCATCGACGACGACCTGCTCAGTACCGGCATCATCCTGTACCATCTGAAGGTCCGAAATCATCCGAAAACACCACTATTTCAAAAAGTTTAATCTGGATCAAATTGATCCTGATTTTGGAAATCCCATGTTTTGCTATCCAGGATCACCTGATCCATCTTATTTTTAAGCCAGATTTTTTTAAACATTGGATTGGATCACTGTGATCCAAATACCAAATTTCAGGATTACCAAATCCT
>CM046788.1:40219375-40261875 GCA_025617405.1 Perca schrenkii
CTTAATGAAAGTAATCAAAGTAGGTTTCACGGTGATATCTGTTAGGTAAAGAGGGAGCGGCCCTAAATAACACATTATAGAACATATGAAAATACATTTGAGTACATGCAGGGTTGATTTTATTTCACCTATCCTCAGGGAAGCGCTCCTGCGCGCCAAAGAGACCGCGGAGCGCCCGGACGTGGAGGACGCCGGCGAGGAGGCGCGCTCCGCCCAGCTGAGATACGCGAACTTCAAACAGGCGCAGGTGAAGGAGCTCGGCGAGCTGGAGGAGGGGCTGCGGCAGCAGAGGGAGCGTCTGGAGAAGGAGGTCGCGGCCGAGCGCAGCGCTCTGCTGCACCTCACGCACGGACTCAAAGAGAGACACCAGCAGCTGAAGGAGACGCAGACCAAGGGGGCACAGGACGCCAACGCTGTCTGCCAGGTAGAGCTGCCACCTCTTAGTCGATTAGTCGACTAATCGGTTGTTTTGGTCTTAGTCGACTAAGATTTCTTTAGTCGATAAGTCATTTTTTATGCTTATTCATGCTTAATTACTCATTTCCAAGAAACTTCTGAGCACATTTATGGTAAACACAAGATTTAAAGTGGTGCTTTTGCAGGATTAATTGTGGAGAAACTCAGTTTTACAGATGGTTAATTAACTACATTTATATTGTGCTTTTCTAGTCTTAACCACCTCTCAAAGAGCACAGCTCTGTCAATTAAATCAACTAATTGATTAGTCGACAAAATCGCATAAGTGTTAGTCGACTAAGGATTTCTTTAGTCAAGGACAGCCCTACTGCCAGGTGTCTTATACATTCTTATTGTTCTCTTACAGTACGGAGTAAAGGGGGCAAGCGAGCAGCCAGGAAGCGTACCTCCTATGGGGAGATTCTGAGGCTATCAAGCCATCCCCTGTCCTTTAGCATCCCATTGACTCCCATTAATTTTGACGTCACTTTGACAGCGAATAACTTTGTCCGTTGTTTATTTCTAAAGAAACACGACAATGCATTAAGGAGAAAAATTCCACTAATTAACCCTGACAAAGCACACCTGTGAAGGTAAAACCATTTCAGGTGACTACCTCATGAAGCTCATTGAGAGAACACCAAGGGTTTGCAGAGTTATCAAAAAAAGCAAAGGGTGGCTACTTTGAAGAATCTAAAATATAAGACATGTTTTCAGTTATTTCACACTTTTTTGTTAAGTACATAATTCCGTATGTGTTCATTCATAGTTTTGATGCCTTCATTGAGAATCTACAATGTAAATAGTCATGAAAATAAAGAAACACATTGAATGAGAAGGTGTGTCCAAACTTTTGGCCTGTATTGTATATCGCCCACCCCTACTATGAACCACATAAATTGTAATTCATGTTATAGTTAAACCTCTGAGGGTCAACTTTAACACTGATTTGTGTTTTATTGTATAATGTCGACTGACATTTTCAGGAACACATAGTCATGGAAATTTGCCGAAAAGTATTGGTTAAAATGCGTATGAACCCTGTAATAAGCTATATATATACAGTACAGGCCAAAAGTTTGGACACACCTTCTCATTCAATGCGTTTCCTTTTTATTTTCATGACTATTTACATTGTAGATTCTCTCTGAAGGCATCAAAACTATGAATGAACACATATGGAATTATGTACTTAACAAAAAAGTGTGAAATAACTGAAAACATGTCTTATATTTTAGATTCTTCAAAGTAGCCACCCTTTGCTTTTTTTGATAACTCTGCAAACCCTTGGTGTTCTCTCAATGAGCTTCATGAGGTAGTCACCTGAAATGGTTTTACCTTCACAGGTGTGCTTTGTCAGGGTTCATTAGTGGAATTATTTCCCTTATTAATAAAAAAAGCAAAGGGTGGCTACTTTGAAGAATCTAAAATATAAGACATGTGTTCAGTTATTTCACACTTTTTTGTTAAGTACATAATTCCATATGTGTTCATTCATAGTTTTGATGCCTTCAGTGAGAATCTACAATGTAAATAGTCATGAAAATAAAAAGGAAACGCATTGAATGAGAAGGTGTGTCCAAACTTTTGGCCTGTACTGTACATTCTAAAATATTTATTTCCCACACAGGAGGAGCAGCTGGTCAAACAGGCGGAGCACAGGCTGCAGCTCAAGGAGCGCCAGCTGGCCAGCGTGGCCGACGTCCTCCTCCCCACGCTGGCCGAGGAGAAGCAGAGAGCCGCGGAGGTGCTGGAGCGCAGCGGAGGCGGCAGCGGCAACGGGAACTGCGGCGGCCCGCCGGGGCTGGACAACACGCTGTTCCAGGTGGAGAAAGGAGCTGGAGGACAAGGAGGACAAGCTGAGCCTCCACCGGCTCGGCGCTCAGCAGCTGCAGCAGCTCCAGGAGACCTACGAGTTCACGGCCAACGTGGCGCGGCAGGAGGAGAAGGTGCGTTACAGCGCATTATGTAATTAAAACAAGTGGGAAATGGATGAAGGGTGCAAAATATAGAGTAAGCAATAAAGGAAATATCTGGTGTAACACGCACACAGACACACACAGACACACACACAGACACACACACACACACACACACACACACACACACACACACACACACACACACACACACACACACACACACACACACACACACACATATATACACACACACACACACACACATGCAAACACACACAGACAGATGCACACAGACACACCCACACATACAGACATATACACACAGACGCACACACACAGTGTCATCTCTGATTTTCAAAATAAAAAAGAACAAGCTAGTAACAAAGTCTTAATGTAATAATTATTCACTTCATTATCTAATCTGCCGGATTTTGTAAGAAAATCTACGCAGTATGTAATTTCTCTGCATTTTGAAAATAATGTTTTTACATTACATAATGCAGCGTGCAGCTGAGCTTATGTGTCAGTTGGTTATTACATAATGCACCATATAACACTTGTGTTAAAAAGTGCAACCACCCCACATTTTGTAAGACCCGCTACAATATGGTAATAGGTGCGGAGGAAGGAGAAGGAGATCCTGGAGTCGAAGGAGAAGCAGCAGAGGGAGGCCATGGAGCAGGCCGTGGCCCGGCTGGAGAGGAGGCACTCGGCCCTGAGGCGCAGCGTCTCCCTGGAGCCCGACACCGAAGAGCAGAGACACAAGAGCTCCACCGTCAGGAACCTGAGGACCGGGGGAGACCTGGACCAGCAGAGGTCAGAGCCCTTTAATACGTCTTACAAAACCTACTAGGGCTGCAACTAACGATTATTTTAATAATCGATTAATCTGTCGATTGTTTTTTCGATTAATCGATGAATCGGATAAAAAAAAAGCATTAATTTACATCAACTCAATACATACAGTACAGGCCAAAAGTTTGGACACACCTTCTCATTCAATGCGTTTCCTTTTTATTTTCATGACTATTTACATTGTAGATTCTCACTGAAGGCATCAAAACTATGAATGAACACATATGGAATTATGTACTTAACAAAAAAGTGTGAAATAACTGAAAACATGTCTTATATTTTAGATTCTTCAAAGTAGCCACCCTTTGCTTTTTTATTAATAAGGGAAATAATTTTTTGTTACGTACATAATTCCATATGTGTTCATTCATAGTTTTGATGCCTTCAGTGAGAATCTACAATGTAAATAGTCATGAAAATAAAGAAACACATTGAATGAGAAGGTGTGTCCAAACTTTTGGCCTGTACTGTACATACTTGTTGTTTTAGTTAATAGTTGTGTAAAGGTAAGTAACCCAATAGCAGACACACACACACAGACACTGAGTCTGTCAGCGGCAAAACGAGCACTTTAGTGAAGGTAAATACAAGCTGGACAATTACTATTAACTTATATTGTAGCTTGTTTCTCTGCTGCTGACTGCAGCGATCTCACCTAATACTGGACCAATGTCAGAGACTGTTGTTCCCATCAGTCACTTAGACACAGAAACATAGGAACATAGGGTCCAGTTCGCTTGTTACTCCAATTATTTCCGTAAAAGCAAATTCTTGCTTTTTCAAACCAGCACTTTTTTCTGGGTTTTGGGTTAAGTTTTTGCAATTGATTAAATAAATAAACTGCACATTTTACATCAACCACCATCTACTCTCTTATTGCTGCTCCCTCCTGTTTAAACAAGATGGGCAAAAAGGAAAGTTTTGTAAAAACAAAGTTGTCGTTGTTGTTGTGTTTATCTCTCTAGAGTTGAGCGGGAGATCCAGAAGCTGAGACGAAGGATCAGCGAAGGGGAAGAGAACAACAGGACTCACTCCGTCAATAACGAGGAGAAGACGAGTCACAACAGCTCTCCGGTCAGCCACATCCAGGGTCTGAACCCTCTGCTGCCGCTGTCTGACGACAGGTTCGCCTTTTACTCCTTTACTTCTGCTTTTGTCCCGCAAATGTTAACTTCTATACTTTTCTAGGGGTGTGAATTAGAGGGTGACACGGGAATCAAGGTAACATGTATTACCTGCAGGCCTAGACCATGTAATTACGTAATTCCTTACGGAGATCTTCACACACTCAAAACACACATTTCTCCGTCCCGCTCCTGTTGATTTCTATGCTCTATTATTCCGTCCCTATCACGTTACCAACAGTGAAATTAACTCCTTTTTTTTTTTTTTAAAGTATCGGTTCAGGCACCGTTTAGGCAAGGGCACTTAGATTTTTATTGTAAAACTCAAACAGACAATCCCCAATAAAAATAATACAGTAAACAAATAACAAATATTTGTTCGGGAGTTACATTTCTAGACTTTCAGAAGTATTTTAACCAAATATTTATCTCTCATTCTTACACTCTCTTTGCTAGAATTAAAATTACAGAGGTACAGTACCGTGTAGCTCATAGGAATATCGTACCCTAGTATCTTTTGTATAGTTCTGTGTACAATTCTCCAAAACTTTCCAAAATATGTGTGAGTGGTCTGAATCCGTTACTCCACACACTCTCCAACATGTTAAATGTATGCTTTTATACTTAATCTCGACCTTGGGCGTAATTTAAAAAAAACGGATCAGATTTTTCCAAGAGAACTCCCTCCATATCCGCAAATTGGTGGTTGTCTGATGTGCCGTTTTTAATTGCATTTTTTGAAATCTGTCTGGTCCATATGTGTTTGTGTTATGTGGTGAATGTGAAAATCAACTGCTACCTCCTCTGTCCATTGACATATATATAATGGACCAATAGACCCTGTTGCTCTGGAAAGAGACCAGTGAAGGATATTAGAAGCACTTTTCCGGTGATCTCTTGCTTTACTGAGCAGCCTCCAACTGCCAGAGACAACGTAGATGTGACGTGAGCAACGTGTCTGAAAGTGTGAAGTCTTCTGGTAGCTGTGCCAAGAGAAATCTCAATCATTCCCAATCTTACAGAGACGGAGAGTGTAGGTATATGTAATGAGATAACATAGACACAGGTTAATTATTGATCACTAACATGCTAGTTAACATTAGTAATTAAACCTAAACAGCTAATGGAAGTCCAAACTGCCTGTGAGCTTATCCTGTACTATACGGTAATTCCTCTACTGTGTGACAGTAAGTCTCGTGGTTATGACCCAATCGTTAGCCTATTTTTATAAAAGCGTCTGCTACGGAGCCATAACGTGAGATACAAGGTAATGGAGCCTTTTATACATTGTCGTGTTTCTTTAGAAATAAACAACGGACAAATAGAGTCTTTAAACGCTTCAGATGTAAAGTTATTCTCTGTCAAGTGACGTAAAAAAAATTCAAACAGCTTAGTTTGTTGAATATTAATGAGAACTGGAACAAATCGAGCTGGGTCTTCCTGCAGGCTTTCTATACCACGCTAGAATGGCTTGAAACAAGGTAACCACGGCGTTTTATCCACAAAAAAATGTTAGAGTCCATGGTAGAACTTCAGACATTACCACAAAGTAATGAAATATGTGTGGCAGGGCACCTTTAAACTGTTATACCCATTTTTCTTTTACATATTTATTATGTTTATTTGTCATAATGTTTTGTGATATAAAGCAGATATGATTCTAATCTGTATTCCTTTTGTATGTATTAATTATAATTTGGATTACACCATTCACTCACTGTTTAGTCTTTTTATGAATTTAATTACCTGGGTTCTTCGTCGTCCTGATTATTCACAGGATAAATGCGTACATCGAAGAGGAAGTCCAGCGACGCTTACGCAAGATGAATCTTCTCAACGGCAGCAGCAGCAACATGGATCTTTCTCTGTCCTCTGAATCTCTCAGGGTAAGAACTTCATTACTTTATTTAACCTGTGTGGGGGGGTTATTAAGCCGCTGCTGACTTGTTTCAACTCAACATGTAAACCCGCTGACAAGAGAACAGTTTCTTCCCGACAGGCCTTCACTTTGAACACTTGACATCAGTCATAAACTAAAACATTCACCTACTTCCATTGCAGGTGATCTTTTTACAGTTAAAACGCAAACCGTTTTTCACGGTCTATATAAAGAAAATATTCTGTATATAATGTTTGAAGACCTATATACATGCATATACCGTACATATCCACCCATTCAATATTGATTTCTTTGCACTATTGCTTTTAGAATCGAAAGATTCAAAATCCTTTTATTAATCCAACAATTTTGTCGAAATTCGCAATGTTGCAGCTGCAAGGGGATCAAAGCTGCTCTAAATGTATATTTGGCTCATCAAAGACACTCTTAATGTGTATTTGGCTCATAAAAGCTGCTCTAAATGTGTATTTGGCTCATAAAAGCTGCTCTAAATGTATATTTGACTCATAAAAGCTGCTCTAAAATGTATATTTGGCTTATAAAAGCTGCTCTAAAATGTGTATTTGGCTCATAAAAGCTGCTCTAAATGTGTATTTGGCTCATAAAAGCTGCTCTAAAATGTGTATTTGGCTCAAACGCTGCTCTAAATATTATATATTTGGCTCATAAAAGTAAAGCGTGAATCCAGACCTCCATCAGGTCCGGTGAGAGATTTCGAGAGTCGAAGCGTCTTTGTCTGTGTAGAACTGATATTTAGATCTTTAACCCTGCAGGACGAGGAAGAAGCTAGTGACTGTAGCTCTGTTAGATTAACGGACGAGGTAAGACCAGGATCCCCCTGCTCTGTTTGACACTTTCCCTGCTCTGGAATCTGCATGACTCTCCCTAAATTCAGTTATGGATCAAATCATTCCCCTTCTTGTTTTTTTAATTTATCCTGGTTTCGTTTAATGTTTCCCTTTCTCCTGTAATCATGAAGTATAATTTACATTTTTTCTGATTGATTTATTACTAGAAATTCTGCTTGTTGTTTTTGCAGATTAAGAATATTCAGTGTTGGGGATGTAACGATGCATCGTGAATCGGTTTAAATCAATATAAATGGGTAAAGCACGTGTCAAACTCGAGGCCCGGGGGCCAAATTCGGCCCCTCGTAGACTTTGATTGACTTTCAATTTATCTTCCCAATAAATAAATAAATAAATTGGTTTTTCGTTGTTTTTTTGCACTTTTCTGCTCCTTTTTTTTTGCGCTTTCTTTAACAGTTTTAGAATTTTTTATATGTATATATATATATATATATATATATATATATATATATATATATATATATATATATATATATATATATTTAAATGCCTTCTCTGGTGTTTTTTTGCCGTTTTTCCAGCGGTGGTTAGCTGCTAACGCTATCTTTCGGGGTAGAGGGTAAATCTCTTTCTACACCACTAACAAGGGTCAAAATGGCACCACGATTCCACGGTAACATAATGAGGGTCCTTACATGTAAACAGAAGCATTGAGAACTTTGTAAGTGTACAGACAGTTTATTAAAAAGATAGTTTAGAAAGACAGTAGCGTTCATGTTTACATGCGGGCACCATCTTGGAAAACAGTCATGAGCAGTCGAACGACAAAGGTTTGACTCGGTACACACGTTATTAACCCCTAGGTTCATTTTGTTCCGGAATTGTCCTTTAAGTTCACGATAAGATTTTCTCAAGATGTGTTTTTAAAAACAGAATGAGCTGCAGACGAATATATTTCCTTTATTTCTATAAATTGTGCAAAACAACAGATCTGTCTTCTTATCAAAAGAAGTCCAACTAAAACTGTATTTTATCTAACTAAACCTAAATTATGAGCATGTAGTGACGTCTGCAGTCAAACAAGTAAAATCGTGAGTCGTATCAAATGAGTTGAGTGTATCGTTACATCCCTACTCAGTGTATATTTAATATTTAATAAGACTGAGTTGATGTTGACTTTAATTGTTTTCAGGATGATGAAAAGCTGCAAAACCTTAATCCAAGGAAGCTTAAATATGAGGTAAGACTATCTTGTTTTTCTGTTTTTTTAAATGTTTAATAATCAATCTGTAATCCTGATGTTTTCTCACAATGGCAGAGGTTCTGTATCTTAGCATTATTTAAATCTGCCTGTTATTTCTCATATACGCATGGTAAAGGAAAATGACATCTAAAGAAAAAGATGAACATTCAATGTGATTTTTCTTCTTTTTTTTTTTTAAAATGGTGAATGGGTTTCCTTTCTAAATCTTCAGGTTTAGCAAACAACTGAAGTGCATAGATGAGACTTATTTTGTTTTATATCCCAATCACTCGTATTGAGTCACTCCAGTTTGGTTTGACTTTTAGTTTCGTTGTAAGAGACTCATAGCCTGGAAATCCAGACCCAAATCTGAAAGATTAAGGGTCTGGCAATGAGTAACGAAAATGGCCCAACTCGAGGGGCAGCACCAAGCATGCATTTGAAAATCTCACTGCACACAATTGGACAACACTACGACCAATCACAACAATACATGGGGTGACATGTCCAGAGCCCCATATGCTCAGCTACCAGAGGAGCTAACTGGTAGATTAAACTCTTAGCTACCAGAGGAGCTAACCAGTAGATTAAACTCTTACCTACCAGAGGAGCTAACTGGTAGATTAAACTCTTACCTACCAGAGGAGCTAACTGGTAGATTAAACTCTTAGCTACCAGAGGAGCTAACTGGTAGATTAAACTCTTACCTACCAGAGGAGCTAACTGGTAGATTAAACTCTTACCTACCAGAGGAGCTAACTGGTAGGTTAAACTCTTAGCTACCAGAGGAGCTAACCGGTAGATTAAACTCTTACCTACCAGAGGAGCTAACTGGTAGATTAAACTCTTACCTACCAGAGGAGCTAACTGGTAGATTAAACTCTTAGCTACCAGAGGAGCTAACCGGTAGATTAAACTCTTACCTACCAGAGGAGCTAACTGGTAGGTTAAACTCTTAGCTACCAGAGGAGCTAACTGGTAGATTAAACTCTTAGCTACCAGAGGAGCTAACTGGTAGATTAAACTCTTACCTACCAGAGGAGCTAACTGGTAGATTAACTCTTAGTTACCAGAGGAGCTAACTGGTAGATTAAACTCTTAGCTACCAGAGGAGCTAACTGGTAGGTTAAACTCTTAGCTACCAGAGGAGCTAACTGGTAGATTAAACTCTTAGCTACCAGAGGAGCTAACTGGTATGTTAAACTCTTAGCTACCAGAGGAGCTAACTGGTAGATTAAACTCTTAGCTACTAGATAAGCTAACTGGTAGATTAAACTCTTAGCTACCAGAGGAGCTAACTGGTAGATTAAACTCTTAGCTACCAGATAAGCTAACTGGTAGATTAAACTCTTAGCTACCAGAGGAGCTAACTGGTATGTTAAACTCTTAGCTACCAGAGGAGCTAACTGGTAGGTTAAACTCTTAGCTACCAGAGGAGCTAACTGGTATGTTAAACTCTTAGCTACCAGAGGAGCTAACTGGTAGGTTAAACTCTTAGCTACCAGAGGAGCTAACTGGTAGATTAATCTCTTAGCTACCAGAGGAGCTAACTGGTAGATTAACTCTTAGTTACCAGAGGAGCTAACTGGTAGATTAAACTCTTAGCTACCAGAGGAGCTCACTGGTAGGTTAAACTCTTAGCTACCAGAGGAGCTAACTGGTAGATTAAACTCTTAGCTACCAGCGGAGCTAACTGGTAGATTAAACTCTTAGCTACCAGAGGAGCTAACTGGTAGATTAAACTCTTAGCTACCAGCGGAGCTAACTGGTAGGTTAAACTCTTTGCTCCAAAAACGTTTTTTTAAACTTTTGCTCCGGTCAGCAAAACAGCAAAAGTGTCCTTCTTGCAAAGGACCGATTCGAGAGCAGTCTTCTGTTCCTCTTTTAGATAAAAAGTCAAGTCTAACTCGTTCATTGTAGCATCCAAAGCTGTTTCAAACAACCGATGTCCATCCGTAGCCATCTTGCAATGTTTACTAATGACTTTGATGTCGCAGCGCTGTCGTCCTCTGTTTAGCTCGACTCTGGATCGCCTATATCAGATACAGCGATGTGATTGGTGCAGCTCGGCTACCAGGGCATAGTTAATGAGCATCATTACTCAATGCCAGATTGACTCGCTGAGAAAATTTAAATTGTGCTCTCGTGAGAACTCTGGATTTCCAGGGTAAAAGACTCATGTATCGGTCTTGAAAATTTGGCAAATCGGTTCGTTGGAGACTCGAGAAAAAGGAAGCCCATTCTCCCTTTTTTAGGACGGTAGCAAACCGATGCATGAAAAGTAGAATTAACGGACACAACAAAACACCTTGAAATGATTGTTAATGTTGTTTGATTGGTTAGGAGTATTCTTTTGTACATTTGTCATTCTAATTTGCATGCCATGTTGAATCACCTTCAACTCTCCTGTGCACCTGGTGATGGAGGAACTGTAATTGTCAGTGGGGTGGATTTTGGACTTCATAATAATTCAAAGAGCCTTCTTCACGATGTAGTCATGGACTCCCCCCTTGTGCACACAGAAAGCCTGCGGGGTGGAGCCTAGCTTCCTGCCTTCCCCGGAGCTCGCGGCAAACTCCCCTCCTCACATCCAGGAAAAAATGTTTGAAGAACAACAGAATGACATCTTAAAACTTCACAGAGAAGAAAAACTTGAATCCACAGCTAATGTCTTGGTTGAAACGAAGGAAGTGCATTACAGAGATGGCGACAAAATGAAATTGTGGCAAGAAGAAGCCAGTATCCCTCTAGGAAGAGTGGGCCGAATTGTTGGTGAAATTGAACGTTGTACCATTGGACAGCCTAAGTTTTGTGTCAGTCCGGCAAACACAGAAACCAAGAGAGTTGATGAAAATGAGAACATCACTGAAAAAAGAATAAACGATTCTGGCTTCTGTGTTCCTGATGATGATGACGAAGTGATTACAGATCAAACGACAGAGCTGCCGGTAAATGGACACTCTTCTTACTCAAAGAAGAAAGTCGAGCACCAAACATGTGACCCAGGGTTGGCGCAAGATGTAGAAGTTCCCAATGATCAGACGTCAAAGTTGCAGAACTTTGTCAATGACGAAGGCGATTCCAAACAGGAGTCGAAGGAATCCGTTAGTGGTCAAATAGAGCAAGAGACAGACACAGAAACTGAGGAAGTGGCGGCCAAAAGAAGCTGTTCCATGGAGGACTCGAAGGAATCAGTTAATGGTCAAATAGAGCAAGAGACAGACACAGAAACTGAGGAAGTGGCGTCCAAAAGAAGCTGTTCCAAGCAGGAGTCGAAGGAATCAGTTAATGGTCAAATAGAGCAAGAGATGGACTCAGAAACTGAGAAAGAGGCGGTCAAAGGGAGCTGTTCCAAGCAGGACTCGAAGGAATCAGTTAATGGTCAAATAGAGCAAGAGACGGACTCAGAAACTGAGAAAAAGGCGGTCAAAGGGAGCTGTTCCAAGCAGGACTCGAACAAATCGGTTAGTGGTCAAATAAAACAAGAGACTGACTCAGAAACTGAGAAAGAGGCGGTCAAAGGGAGCTGTTCCAAGGAGGACTCGAAGGAATCAGTTAATGGTCAAATAGAGCAAGAGACGGACTCAGAAACTGAGGAAGTGGCGGCCAAAAGAAGCTGTTCCAAGGAGGACTCGAAGGAATCCGTTAGTGGTCAAATAGAGCAAGAGACAGACACAGAAACTGAGAAAGTGGCGGCCAAAAGAAGCTGTTCCAAGCAGGACTCGAAGGAATCGGTTAGTGGTCAAATAGAGCAAGAGACGGACTCAGAAACTGAGAAAGTGGCGGTCAATGTTTTGGGATATTTTGCTGGAAAGCTGTCCAAAGTGTACAAAGGTGCCGGTAGAAGGCTACAAGGCACACAGGACATAATTCGAAATGTGCGAGCCGGTGAAATAAGGGTTGCGCTCTCTCAGTGTGTGACCAAGATCTCTAAAGAGCTGTCACTGATTCATCGAATGCAGCTTACAACGAAGCCAGAACCTTGCATCCTTACTGAAAATGAAGTCTGTCAGGTTGATCAGTCGGGGGATTTCACCCTTATGGCCCCGGGCATCTCAAGATGGCCTGAAGGCTCTGTGTCTTCTCTCAAAGACGCATGTCCCGAAGTGTTTAATCAGGGGCTGGTCCAGCTGCCGTCAGCCTTGTCTCAGCTACAGTCACTTTCCTCCCAGAAGATGCTAGAGAAGTTGGGATCTGTGGCTCCTCAGATGGAAGTCGACAAGCTTTTGAGTATCTTCTGGCTCAAAACTGCCAACCGTAAGCAGCCAATTCCTAAGCCTGGGTGCTTGCTTTTGTCAGGAAAGGACATAACCGTGTTGTCAACAAGCGAAACCAATTCAGAAGACACCATAGCTATTTTTCACCACTTGAATCTCCTGGAAATCAAGGAGGTCCAGATAAGTTTGGCCGGGCAGCACGTTCGCCTGATTGGCTGCACCGAAGACACCGTTTTGGTAGTCTTTACCCACAGCAAAGATCTTACCCAGGAGTTTTGCAAGTCTTTACTCAAGGTCCTTTCTCCGGAAAAGTTCTCCAAAGGGACCGAAGATCACCCGTTACTCTCCGACGACCTAATGGTCCTCTCGTTGGATTGGACGTTGAGCGTTCCTGACCTCGTCCTGGCCAGCGGCGTTCACGTCACCTCCAGATTCAAGCGTGTCCTCGCAGACCTGCTCTACATCGTCCACGGGAACATGGACGATCCCGGCAAACTTTCTCTGGCACACGTTCGCCCTCTGCTCTACACCAGCGTCGAGATCAAGAACTCTGCCGACACCGCGCCAGGACAGGACGCCGTTTTCCAGTTCCTCTTGACGGACACTCACGTGGCTCTTCTCCGGGAGGACGGAGTCTTTCACCCGGTGCCGCGCGGCTCCAGTCTGGTCCCTGCCCAGCCCCAGTTTCAGGCACTCAAACTCCGCAAGCGTTCGGACATCCGATGCGTGCTCGTGAGGGAGAGCGACAACTGCCTGGCGCTCGAGCTTATGTTTACAACTCCCAAATCACAAACTCGAGGGAAGAAGGTGGCGTTCAGGCTTGAGTCTGAGTTGCCCGCCACCTGTGATTCCAGTTATCTGTGCGATTCCTGGAAGTTATCTTTTGGGTGTACTTCAGAAGCTGTAATCTTGGTCAATCATCTGTGTGGCTGAGTCAAACACCTGAACACATTTTCACCTTGATTCATTTACAAATGCAGAAATTATCAGGCGGGCGCCTTATTTGTTTACGGACGTGTTGAATGAGTTTTTGCCATTTGACGAAGAAAAAAAAAAAGACTTTAGAGATATTGTCTAAAGGTCCTAAAAGCAGTTTCACTTTGATCCATTCACATATGCAGCATCCTTACTTGTGTCCAAAAGAAAGTAGGGAAGAAAGGGAAGAAGGAATTTCAAAAAGAGAGAAATTATCAGGCGGCCGCCTTATTTGTTTTAGGATGCGTTAAATATGTTTCTGCCATTTGACGGAGAAAAATAGGAGTTCAGAGATAGTGTCTGAAAATGTGATTAATCATTCTGCGAAGTAAAAAATATTTTTAAAATATTTTTTTAAACATTTTTATAAACTTTTTGTGTTTTTTGATTCAGCCATTTTGCCACAAAGTTCTGAAAATATTCTTTTGTGAGGAAGAAGCACAGATAATGTTATGTAACTGTAATTTCTTTAGTTTATATGTAATAATAATGAGTGAAATGTGTTTACATTTTTTGTCATGTTGACGGGTCTTGATTCTTCAGGTTTGATTTTTGGTCTTTTATGGTTCAAAGGGAGGATTTTGGTGTCACTAAATTGCACATTTAATTGTTTGGTCTAAAATATTGCAGCTGCACTTTAAAAAAAGTATAATTATGATCTGATGACTTGAACAAAATGAGACTATTTGTCATAATTACATAGATTTTTTTTGTATTGGAATTAACGATGTTTAATGTGTCTTAAAGAAATGTACAATGAAAATATTTTAATTGTTTAAAAATGATAATAAAGATTGAACTTTCTATAATCTTTTTGTCGTATTTTCATTTTGCAAAACATTGATGCAACTTTTCTCAAATCATGTTCAAGAAATTAATTGATGAGAATTATTGTAATTTTTTTCTGAGTCAACCCTTTACTCTCCACTTCCTTTCTTCTCTTTTCCTGTCTTTTTTTCCCCCCATTTCTCTCGGTGACTTCTCTGCAGCAACTGGTCTCTCGTTCTCTCAGTACGAGCGCCGACAGCCTTCAGGAGCCCGTTAAAATTAGCATTCCTCGTTACGTTCTCCGCGGGCAGGGGAAGGACGAGCACTTTGAGTTTGAGGTGAAGGTGAGTTCACGCAGTTAAAATACAGTTACAGTTAGGCATACTATATAATATTATCTCATACAAAGCTGCTTAGTACGTAAACCTCTGAAAATGTTGAAAAAAAAAAACGTTTAATAAAAGCAACACAAGCATTGAAAAATGTGTCTCAAAAGGTTAAAAAAAAAAAGGTCCAATGTTGTACAGCGAGAAACGTAAAAAAAAATAAAGACAACGTGGACTTGATCTCTCAAAACCAATCATACTTTTTTTCTTCTAAATATTGGGGGTGGGAGGGGACATAGCCCCTGCATCCCCACTGCAATCTTCGCCTATGTACAGTACGTGTGTGTGTGTAGGTGTAGTGGCTTGTAGTGTGAAAACCTCAGGATCCAGTTTTATACATGAAAAGGAAAGGATTTCTAAGGAGGTCGACCTTTCTGTTAAAGAGTAAGATCCTTTTTTTTTAAACATAAAAACATCCGCCAAATTTCATTCCGTATTCACTTTTCCAACCATCACAACTCTAGTTTTGGTTGAAATAAACACATAGTTTACCGATTTACATGTGAACATATGTTTGCTCTATACACGCTAAAAGTACTGTTTTTTTTTAAATGGAGTCTGATGGGTTTAGCGCTAGCGACTTCAGAGCTGTTTTTGGTTAAACAGAAAGGTCTCAGTGGTTATTAAAGGTCTATCTCTGTAGGGATCCTTTCCATAATGTTGTCACATACTCAGAATAATAATCTGAGCCTGTGTGAAAACCTCAGGATCCAGTTTCATACATTTCTTTGCACATTTTGCTGTTCACAAGGATCAGAAAGTCTGAGTGTGCGCACTGAAAGCTCGAGTGTAAATGTTTGTCTCTCTTTGATCAGATCACTGTGATGGATGAGATGTGGACCGTGTTCAGACGTTACAGTCGCTTCCTGGAAATGCACAAGAGCCTCAAGTTAAAATATCCAGAGGTGAGACCGTTTGATAACCCCTTTGGCAACTATTTGGTGTGTTGAGACGTTTTTGCCCGGGTTGACAAGCCTCGGGCTCAGCTGTGGGCGTTTTGTATAATGTCACTAAAAAAAAAAAAATGTCCGATGTCTCTGCTTCAGCTGGCGGCTCTCGAGTTCCCTCCCAAGAAACTGTTTGGAAACAAAGACGAGCGAATGGTCGCTGAACGCCGGAATCAATTGGAGGCAAGACGATTTCATTTACAGTTTTTATTTACACATTAAAGAGCCCCAAGCCTATTTTTTCACGCGACACACAAGCGTGTTGGAAGCGTTTCCAGGCAAAATATAATAGGAAAAGATGTTTATATGTCGTTTAGACATATTACATATTAATAAATGACATGTTGATGTCTGAAAGCCTCGAGGTTTTGACATAAATGCAGATATATGAATGTAATTTAAAAAAATAAATAAATGAATAATAATTATTGATTTTCTAATATTGTACCTGTCAATCCAGAAGGAAATATTCTGGAGCCTATTTTGCCGTCAACACTGCCGACGTTGTCTTTGCTGTAATCAGATCAAGACATCTGATAGGATATTAAAGACCTTGGTAGGGCTGTCCTCGACTAAAGAACTTCTTAGTCGACTAACACTTATAGGATTTTAGTCGACTAATGGATTAGTTGATTTAATTGACAGAGCTGTGCACTTTGAGAGGTGGTTAAGACTAGAAAAGCACAATATAAATGTAGTTAATTAACCATCTGTAAAACTGAGTTTCTCCACAATTAATCCTGCAAAAGCACCACTTTAAATCTTGTGTTTACCAGAAATGTGCTCAGAAGTTTCTTGGAAATGAGTAATTAAGCATGAATAAGCATAAAAAATGACTAATCGACTGAAGAAATCTTAGTCGTCTAAGACCAAAACTACCGATTAATCAACTAAGAGGTGGCAGCCCTAGACCTTGGACCAGTATTTTTATAGGTGTGTGTGTGTGTGTGTGTGTGTGTGTGTGTGTGTGTGTGTGTGTGTGTGTGTGTGTGTGTGTGTGTGTGTGTGTGTGTGTGTGTGTGTGTGTGTGTGTGTGTGTGTGTGTGTGTGTGTGTGTGTGTGTGTGTGTGTGTGTGTGTGTGAGATGCAGGTGAGGAGTGACACCGCTCGCATGTGGGGGTCAACTTAGTCCAGTGAATACGGTGGACAATCTCGCACTGAATCAGGCCATGTTGAGCGCATATTGATGAGGAATGTACACGGTGCAAAATTGAGTCCCATAGTTCGCGAGACAATTTAATTCACAGTTTTATTTACACATTAAAGAGCCCTAAGAAAGCGTAACTTTAGCGGTAACTGCTGTTGTTGTTGTTGTTTTTTCTGCAGCGTTACCTGTGGAACTTGTTCCGGGTGATGCTGTCGTCCTCCAGCTCGCCTCTCCGAGCCGACGCTGACGCCGACGGTGATTTCCATCTCACCAAACGCTCCGTCTGTGAGTTCTCGTCGTTCTTCAAGAAGGGCGTCTTCGACTACAGCAGCCATGGCACCGGCTGAGGAAAAACACGTTCTCTCCAAACCAAAAGGAAAAAACAACAGACTGTTTGTGCCTTTTCCTCTGGGGGGGTGCCTTTTCCTCTGGGGGGTGCCTTTTCCTCTGGGGGGGGCTTTTCCTCTGGGGGGGGCCTTTTCCTCTGGGGGGGGCCTTTTCCTCTGGGGGGGGCCCTTTTCCTCTAGAGGGCCTTTTCCTCGGGAGAATCATTTCAGAAGATAACAAAAAAAGAAAGATGGGGAAACACTTGCAGGTCAAGCATGATTTATGGTTCTGCGGAGCTCTCACCGTAGCAGACGTGAGAGGCCTGAAGTCTAGACTTCGTAAATCGTAGCGTCGATTCTTGAGAGAATAGGTGTGTGTGTGTGTGTGTGTGTGTGTGTCTCTGCGTGTGTGTGTGTGTGTGCGCGTGTATCTGCATCTGCGTGTGTGTCTCTGCGTATGTGTGTGTGTCTCTGCGTGTGCGTGCCTTTGTGTTTTTCTGCTGGTGTGTGTGTGTGTGTGTGTCTGTGTGTGTGTGTGTGTGTGGTACAGTGAGTGAGAGAGTGATGGAGAGTAGCGACTCTAGAGTCATAGGGAGAGACCCAAAGAGTCTCCTCCTGTTCTTTCTGACCACGGTGGGAGATCTGCAGCAGGAGAAGTTAACCCTCTCCTTGATCTCATGTTGTTTACGGAGAAGGAGAACCAGGAAATGAGTCGGGGGGGGCAATGCCATGCCACGGCCAAACCACGACGTGTAGTCACATTTTCGTCGTTCTGCTCTTTAGTTCACGTAGAAACTTAATCACGAATGTTACACTAGGGAAATAAAGCACTCTGTTTTAAAGAGTTTCCTTTAACTACGGCACTAAGCGGCTATATGAAATATATTTACATGCAGCCAAGATACTTATGGAAACTCCCTCGTGTACATCACAGCTTGTGTACGACCCTTGCCATGGTCGGGGGTTCAATTCCCCTTGTGCTGCGTGGTGGGGGAATAAACGATGAGGTGATTATTTAAATCATCATCAGCAAAAAAAAAAAGTAATTTATCAGTGAAAAAAATACCCAAACGTTCACTCGTTCACAGCTAAACCGAATATCTTCTGACTGTTGAGATAAAAACGATGCTTTTGAAGGTGTTAACCTTGGCCTCTCTGTGTTTTTGACTCATTTCTGACATTTTATACCACTCCTTCCAGAAAAAGAGTTTTTTTGTGATTGTTGTGGGCAAAAATCCTTGATTATGCGGCACGTTTTCTTAAAAAAAAGCTATATGGAATATGCTATATATGATATTTATGCAATTTTATGCGATGAAATTTGCGGGAACTTGCAAAAACTGCAGTTTGATGAAAAAGAGAAAAAAAAGTGATTCCAACACCCTGATTTTCGATGATGTTCACGTAGCGTAATTACATCACTTCATAACGTTCCCATGGCAACAGGGGGAAATTGCTGCTCTTGTGTGAAGTAAATACAACATTTTTCAACTTTCTGCTAAGATGTATTATGGGAGTTTATAGCAACAAAAATGTGGGGATTATGAAATCATGCGAGCGCCGCATATTTTGCGCGGAAATCGGCAATTTATGCGGCGAAAGTGCGTAAAAATATACAGACTTTGGCTGATTATGCGTTGAATTATGCGATCGCATAGTCACGTTTTTCTGGAGGGACTGTGTATAGACCGAACTACTACTTTCGTTCACTGACGTCTCTTTGCACTCAGCCCCAGGATAAAAGGATGTGCGGGTATGAATTAGGGATGCACCGAATCCAGATTTCTTCTTTGGGGTTTTGGCTAAATCCTGAATCTCACTGGTTGAGATGGTGCTGCCTCCTCCTCCCATCCTCAGTCCATGAACCCAGTAAACACATGAATGAAGTAAACAGGGACTGTCCTTCCTTTGCCGTACCTGAAGTTGCAGCATTCTGGCTGCTGTCTGGAGATTCCTTCATGAACAACTCGTATTCTTTCAGATGTTTCAGACCAGATGTTGTAACAGAGGCCATGTTGTGTATAGTTTAGGGTCCTCGCCACCACCGGACCAATCAGCATTGAACAGATTGAACATGTAGCTGGACTTGAATGGCCTTCTTTTAGACTGAAAGTACTGCCAAACAACAACTTTTTCTGCTCACCAGATCCATGTCCACTTCCTCACAGCCTACTGCATTGAACGCTCCACCTACGTAAACACCTTCTCGTAATCAACGGCGCCGTCGTTACGTCGACCAGCATAGGGTGCCAAGTGCAAGCATAGGGTTCGGTTCCCTGGGAAAGCATTATTAAGGTTCGGCAGAAACCAGAACCCCGTCAAAAAGCCCAATATTCAGCCGAATTCTGGATTCGGTGCATCCCTACAAATAACGGTGGACTTTTTTTCACTCATTTCTGTCATTTTACAGACTTTGCAATCAATGTATCAAGAGGAGAAAAAAAAACAACTGTTCAATCACACGATGGACCCTGAATTTTCATTCCTTGTTGGTGAGCTGAGCGAGGCGTTGACGCAGGCAGTCAGGAGAACGGGTTTGAATCCCAGGACGACTTCAACGGCACTTCGGAGCAGTTTGTGTTGAAGGTACGGTCACGTTAGCCTTTCGTTATCGGACGTTTCAGCCCCAGAAAACGAATATGCGGGTATATAAATAAACATGGAACACAAACTGTACACCAGTCAGTGTGTTTGTGAGCAGCTAGAGATCACAGTGAAACCAGAAACTGACGAGAGCGAGAGAGAGAGAATTAGTAAGGCGGAGACTTAATGTCTCCCATGTTTTGAAGCTAAAGTCCAAAAAAAAATTTGTTTTCAGACAGTGTTTGAGCCCCTCGCTGTGACCCCTTTGTAGTTAAGGCTCTGACGCACCAACCCGACGACAGGAAAGCCAGTCGGACCGATCATTCGGCTCCCCGAGTTGGTCCAAAAAGTGCCTCAGAACGCACCGAAGAGACGCCGACTTGAGCGTACGTTCTGCGCGTGCGCGAGACGCAATAAGTCTCTATAAACGGCAGGCTGTGCTAATCTGTGTTGTCGGCCCAAAAAAATTTTAAAACTGAAATGACGAACGCGTCACGTGGGTCAGGCTGCTCCCGAATTTCAAAGCCAGACCAATAATGGGCGGGTTGTTCGGAATACGATCTCATATTGTACGAAAATAGTTCACCGAAACGTGTTTCTGAAAACATTTGAAGAGAGAAACGGGCCGTTCAGTGGCTGAATCTGTCTTCATTTCAGATCGACAAAAGGTCAGTTTGAAAAGATTTTTCCTCAGATTTTGAGACGCTGTTTGTCACGCTCATCCCGCTCGTCATTTCCGGTACGTGTTGTAACGTACAGTACAGGCCAAAAGTTTGGACACACCTTCTCATTCAATGCGTTTCCTATTTATTTTCATGACTATTTACGTTGTAGATTCTCACTGAAGGCATCAAAACTATGAATGAACACATATGGAATTATGTACTTAACAAAAAAGTGTGAAATAACTGAAAACATGTCTTATATTTTAGATTCTTCAAAGTAGCCACCCTTTGCTTTTTTTGATAACTCTGCAAACCCTTGGTGTTCTCTCAATGAGCTTCATGAGGTAGTCACCTGAAATGGTTTTACCTTCACAGGTGTGCTTTGTCAGGGTTCATTAGTGGAATTATTTCCCTTATTAATAAAAAAGCAAAGGGTGGCTACTTTGAAGAATCTAAAATATAAGACATGTTTTCAGTTATTTCACACTTTTTTGTTAAGTACATAATTCCATATGTGTTCATTCATAGTTTTGATGCCTTCAGTGAGAATCTACAATGTAAATAGTCATGAAAATAAAAAGGAAACGCATTGAATGAGAAGGTGTGTCCAAACTTTTGGCTTGTACTGTATGTGCACTGACTCGCTAGTCAAGAGCTGGCACTCCACCAATCAGATTGGTCATTGAGTCAGAACGCCCACTGGTTGATTCAACAAGTCAAATCGGCCCAAATTAAAGCTGACGGCCCGGGACACAGCGAACAGACAGGAGTCCCCGACCTCGTCAGACTGTCTGACGGACGATTATCGGGTTGGTGCGTCAGCGCCTTTAGAGAAGAACAAACAGAACTCAGGAAACAACCGTATGAACACGAGGAACGATTACAGCAAGAAAAAGTGAGTTTTAAATGTTGCTAAGTGCACCTGATGATTGCTTGAAGTCTGACTTGACTTTCAGTCTGCTCGATGTAAAGCTGCTCGATCATTTTTAACACTTTGCAAATGTAATCGAATGTTTAATTTAATGTAAAACTATATCTCGCGTATCAGTAAAATTAAACACAGAAGATTTTTTTGTCACTGATGGAAACTGTTTTCCAACTTTTTAAGAGCAAACAAATTATTAAAACCGTTTCACTGAATAAATGCTGCAAAGAAGTACACATCGATGCCACTGATCTGTGTGAGCCCTGTTCCTATTTAAAGGGTATGACTACTGTTTTTTTTTTCAACCTCGACCCTATGTTTCAATGTTTCTGTGTCTATAAGTGACTGATGGGAACAACAGTCTCTGACATTGGTCCAGTATTAAGAGAGATCTCTGCAGTCGGCAGCAGAGAAACAAGCTACAATATAAATTAATAGTAATTGTCCAGCTTGTATTTACCTTCACTAAAGTGCTGGTTTTGCTGCTGACAGACTCAGATTATTATTCTAAGTGTCAGACAACATTATGGAAACGATTTCTAAGGAGGACGACCTTTATGTTAAAGAGTAAGATCCTTATTTAAAATATAAAAACATCCACGAAATTGGGTTCGCTAAACCCACCAGACTCCATGTAAATAATCAGTAATTTTAGCATCGTAAAATACACTTCATTCAAAGTTGACAGAAACAAAATACAACTATAAAAAGCCATTGTGGGTCGTCTTTCCACTTTTCCGACCATCACAACTCTAGTTTTGGTTGAAATAAACACATAGTTTTCTGATTTATATGTGAAAATATGCTGGCTCTATACACACTAAAAGTACTGTTTTTTTAGTCTGGTGGGTTTAGCGTTAGCGACTTTAAAGCAGTTTCTGGTTAAACAGAAAGGTCTCAAAGAGGTTTTTAAAGGTCTATCTCTGTAGGGATCCTTTCCATAATGTTGTCAGACACTTAGAATAATAATCTGAGTCTGTCGGCGGCAAAAATTGACGATGCACATTTCCCCAAAGGGTTACATTGTAGCCTGGTCTGTGGCTGCCAGTTACAGCGTTAAAGCTTAATACTGTACCAGTTCAAAGATTGTTGTTCCCATTAGTCACTTACACACAAACACAGGAACATAGGGTTGGAAAAAAAAAAACTAAACAGAAATGACCTATTAACAACTTTAAATACAAATAATGAAGATAGTTGTGCCATCTGAAAGGTTTTCTACGAAGTAATTTACTTTATATCCATGCCAAGCTATTTATGGGTCAACACAGGAGTTAATACAGTTCAACTTGTCAAATTCCCAAATGTGGAGTAATCCCAAAAGATGTTTACAGTGCTACGGACCGCCAAAATCTCTTTAATCTAAATGCAGTTTCATCCTCACATTTTGGTGTCACCTGAAAGGACATTTTGGAAGTTAGGAAGGTGTATTTAGGAGACTTAATTTACTTTATTGAAAGCTTCACTGAGTATAAGCAGTTTGTTTCCTGTTAGTTGTTTTTTCTTTATTATTATTATTATTATTATTATTCTTAGTGTCTGACAACATTATGGGATGGATCCCTACAGAGATAGACCTTTTAGTTAAAGAGTAAGATCCTTTTAGTTTAACATGAAACAGCCCCGAAATCACCATCACCAAACTACACCAGACTCCATGTAAATAATCAGGACTTTTAGTGTGTATAGAGCCAGCATATCTCCACCAGACTCCATGTAAATAATCAGGACTTTTAGTGTGTATAGAGCCAGCATATCTCCACCAGACTCCATGTAAATAATCAGGACTTTTAGCGTGTATAGAGCCAGCATATCTCCACCAGACTCCATGTAAATAATCAGGACTTTTAGTGTGTATAGGGCCAGCATATCTCCACCAGACTCCATGTAAATAATCAGGACTTTTAGCGTGTATAGAGCCAGCATATCTCCACCAGACTCCATGTAAATAATCAGGACTTTTAGCGTGTATAGAGCCAGCATATCTCCACCAGACTCCATGTAAATAATCAGGACTTTTAGCGTGTATAGAGCCAGCATATCTCCACCAGACTCCATGTAAATAATCAGGACTTTTAGCGTGTATAGAGCCAGCATATCTCCACCAGACTCCATGTAAATAATCAGGACTTTTAGCATGTATAGAGCCAGCATATTTCCACTAGACTCCATGTAAATAATCAGGACTTTTAGCGTGTATAGAGCCAGCATATCTCCACCAGACTCCATGTAAATAATCAGGACTTTTTATTTCAACCAAACCATAGTGGTGATTGTTGGAACAGTGGAAAGATGAACCAAGACTGCTTTTTGGTTTTATTTAGTTTCTGTCCACTTTGAATGAAGTGTGTTTTACGATGATAAAAGTCCTGATTATTTACATGGAGTCTGGTGAGATATGCTGGCTCGCTAAAGATCTGATTTACATGGAGTCTGGTGGAGATGCTGGCTACACGCTAAAAGTCCTGATTATTTACATGGAGTCTGGTGGAGATATGCTGGCTCTATACACGCTAAAAGTCCTGATTATTTACATGGAGTCTGGTGGAGTTTGGTGATGGTGATTTCGGGGCTGTTCCATGTTAAACTAAAAGGATCTTACTCTTTAACTAAAAGGTCTATCTCTGTAGGGATCCATCCCATAATGTTATCAGACACTTAGAATAATAATCTGAGTCTGTCAGCGGCAAAAACAGAACTTTTACGGGACGCTGACTGACGCTGCGCAATTTCCCGTTAACGTTACATTACAGCTTGTTTTGTCTCGCTTAATACTGGACCAATTTCAAAAATTGTCATTCCCATGAGTCACTTAGACACTAAAACATAGGAAAATAGGGTCCAGGTTAAGAAATAAGCTAAGTTACTCTTAGAGCCGGCAACTGTGCAACATTTATTTCCGAGCTGATTTCATTTTTGTTTCCTAATAAATCAATCTTTCTAAGCGACTGGATCCTGAAGTCTTCCAGAGCCTCACTGTTTGTCTTAGCAGCTGCATGAACAGGGAAACTGTTTCGTTTTTGTTTTTTTTAAACTAGTTGGGTATAATTTGCCTCAACGTGAACAGCCAACCAGCTGTCTCGCTTCATACATAAGCCATACTGTGTGTGTGTGTGTGTGTGTGTGTATATAAAGTGTAAATGTTAATGTGCATAGTTTTTCTATACAACATGCCTGTATGCAATGTAAACTATTGACATTGAATGTCAGTAAAAGGAATGTACCAAAACATTCAGACTGTGCCTTTTCTTTTCCAGGTGAACGAGAGCTCTTTAAAGGAATATTTTAACATATTGAGAAATATGCTTATTCAGTTTCTTGGCGAGTTATTCCTACCGTTCACCAAAAAACTCTGAAAAGACTGAGACCATCTCACTTGCGGATTTGTGAGGGCTATGGTTAACTGGTCCTCAGATCTCTGCAGGGTAAATCCAGACAGCTAGCTAGACTATCTATCTGTCTGTCTGCCTGTCTAAGGCCTATATATAAAAGAGACTTCAGATACAGTATTAGGGGACCACTAAGGTCTATATAAAAGACTTCAGATACAGTATTAGGGGACCACTAAGGTCTATATAAAAGAGACTTCAGATACAGTATTAGGGGACCACTAAGCTCTATATAAAAGAGACTTCAGATACAGTATTAGGGGACCACTAAGGTCTATATAAAAGAGACTTCAGATACAGTATTAGGGGACCACTAAGGTCTATATAAAGAGACTTCAGATACAGTATTAGGGACCACTAAGGTCTATATAAAAGAGACTTCAGATACAGTATTAGGGGACCACTAAGGTCTATATAAAAGAGACTTCAGATACAGTATTAGGGGACCACTAAGGTCTTATATATAAAAGAGTCTTAAACGTGCGGTGTACTCGCCGCTGCTGAGCGCCGTGAGACTATTTATACTAGCGTGCGTGGTGGTCTGGACACTAGCTGCAGTCTTCTCCTGAACAAAGGGGGCGCTAATGAGGAAAGGCTACCGACTTTGCTCTTTCTACGGACTAGAAGAAGAAGAAAAAGGTAAACAACGGCAGAACTGGCAGCAGCGCTGCCGTCAATGCTTCGATCTGATTGGATGAGCTACTTGGTGGGATCAAACCTTTCATTCACCATAAAAGAACTCCTCTTAACCCGGTGAGTTTACCAGAGAGACTGTAATGGCAAGATCTTCTTATATTCTTACATTTTGTTTAGACTCAGAGACTCCAAGTGAAACCTTGGAGCCCAGTTGAAGTTATTTTTGTTAAAGGACCTCCATCTCTCATTCTGTTTTTAGTTTTGGCAGATAGGGGTTGAAATAGGCCATAAACAAATGTGAACTGTGTCTCTTGAGATGGATGCAGCTGAGATAAACAGGTGTTGTGTCTAAAGTTAGGAACAGGAGCAGAAGGGAAGGTTGTAAAATGATGTGACTGTTCATGGTGTCTTTTCAACTGTTAAAGGCCTGCTAAAGACATCCTGAAGAGGGGCGGCTTTAACTGGGTTTCTACTATAAAGACGTGCTGAACTTTAGTTTCTGGGAAGACTCTTTCAGTCGTGCTCTGGTACCTGTGAAATGGTTTTCCCGCATTTGCAAATGGAAATAAATACTCAAAGACCAAACTTTGGTTTAATTCTCAAACAGTCTTTATTCGTTTCATCTTGTGTTTTTGATATGCACTCCTGCTGCTAATGAGAAAAACTTCACACCACAAGACTAGCAGTCACTCGGAGAGTCCTGGCATCACGTTGCCCTCGAGCTCGTCCATGCTTCCTGAAGAAAAAAATAAATAAATAAAAAGAGTGGTGTTGCGCTCTCTGGACGCGCACTCAAAATCCTGGAGCGCCAGCGAGAGCTGTCATTATGATGTCACATCAGCAGGGACCCTGGGCCTCTTTCTTTTGGTGTTTGTCTTTTCGACCGTTCAACAGGTGCACGTTCATTAATTGTTTATGGTTCATTGAACAAGCATGAAAAAACATTGGCCCAATCCCAATGTCCGGACTCACAGACTCACGGACTTTGGTGTTGCGTTCTCGCGAAATTCGTAAGGGCTTAGGGTTGTCCCAATGTGGAATTTCTAAGGGCGTGAGGGTTTGAGTACACACTTACCGAGCCCTTTCCGTGAGTCTGCATCGATGCAGACTTCACCAAAGGGAATTACCCACAGTTCAAAGCGTTGTGACGTTTACCGCGGAGACGATAGGGAAATCCGGAAATTACAAAGGTAAACAACAGCACGACACGCGACCACGGAGCGGACCAACCTGTTGTCCAGCTTGTAAAACAAGAGTTTGGAATCAGGCAGCCGTCTCCTGGGCCTCGGCCGTGTGGAAAGCAACAAACTTAAAAGGAAAATTCCCAAACCGGCAAGTGTCAGCAACATCTTTGTTATTAAACGTCGCCAAGGTAACGTGTGATCTCGTGAAGTGCTGTCCCAATCCCATTTATAACTATCTGAGCCCATGTGGCCTCACACACTCGCTCACTTAGTACCTGAGATCACTTAAGTCTGTGAGTTCTTAGTCCTCAGGGCTCACTTTGGGATTGGGCCATTGTTTTACAATAGGGGGTGTCGAAACTCAATTTCCCAGAGGGCCACACTGGAAAAAAACAATCGCACCGAGGGGCCAGACATGTACGGGTTTTATTGACGTGATTTTATTTAATCCAAAAAGTGAAATATGTTTTGATTGTATTATTGCATGTCTTGTATAGTCTTCTCACTCACAGTTTGTTCAACATAAAGTCCAAAAAAATATTCTTAACCATCACAGAAGAAAGCACCCAATATTTTTTGAAAAAAGCAACAAAAACGATAGGGCTGCCACCTCTTAGTCGATTAGTTGACTAATCGGTCTGAGTCGATTTCTAAAATCTGCTAATATTTGGTCTACTAAAACTAGACTAAGACTAAAAGATTTCAGATGACTAAAATAAGACTCAAATTAAATGGTGTGTTGTTCAAATGACTAAGACTAAATCAGAAATTAACACCGTTTCAAAACTAAAAGTATAAAAGTAAAAGTAATGTAAGGGGATGCCCAGATAGCTGAGTTGGTAGAGCGGGCGCCCATATATAGAGGTTTACTCCTCGACGCAGCGGGCCCGGGTTCGGCTCCGAAAATGGACAAAAGACAAAAGCTTAGGCCGCCCCGCAGGGGCCTATAGTGCACTACTCCACCTCCACAAAAAACATTTTTCTAAAGGGCATAATGACTATAATAATGTTATATTAAAATCATACCTGCAAACTCAGAAGGGCTGAAAAAGGTGACACATCTCTTCTGTGTTTTTCAGACAACGGCAGCTACAGTCTGGTGTTACAATCCTCTCGGGTGAAATACAGACACACTTTTACACCGTTTAGCTGTCAGCAGTTTAACCGTGTTTACTCCAGCTACTAGCTAACGCTAGGCTAACGTTACCTGCTGTCATGTGTAGTGTTAACTAGCTCGCGGTAGGCTAACGTTAGCTGCTGTCGAGTGTAGTGTTAACTAGCTAACGGTAGGCTAACGTTAGCTGCTGTCGAGTGTAGTGTTAACTAGCTAACGCTAGGCTAACGTTACCTGCTGTCATGTGTAGTGTTAACTAGCTTGCGGTAGGCTAACGTTAGCTGCTGTCGAGTGTAGTGTTAACTAGCTAACGGTAGGCTAACGTTACCTGCTGTCGAGTTTGGTGTTAACTAGCGTCCCGTGCGGCGATGTTTCAGTTCCCTCTAACGTCCGTTTTCGGAGCATCACAGAGAAGCACAGTCATTTAAGTGGCACCTAAATAAGGCACCGAAATCTGAGTTGCTATTCGGTCCGGTAGATACCGGTCGTTAAGGCACTGGTGCCGTATTAGCACCGGGTCTGTGCAGGTGCGATGAATCGCTTACAAACCAACAGGAATGAAAACAAGCCGAACTGAAATAGGAGTAACGAGGCTATTTTTAAAATGTAAGGAGTAGAAAGTAGAGATGATTGCGTGAAAATGTAAAGAGTAGAAGTAAAAAGTATGCTGTAAAATAATTACTCCAGTAAAGTATAGATACCCCAAAATTTCTACTTAAGTAAGGTAACGAAGTATTTGCACTTCGTTACTTGACACCTCTGCCTGAGTTTGACACGTGCGCTTTACAATGAAGATCTCTGAAGTTATTTTGGATTTTTACAAAAAGTATCTTTAAAATACAGTGTCCTGAAAAAGGGGCGTTTCTTCTTTTTTTGTTGTTGTTGAGTTTATACAGAACAAAGACAGGAAGTGCAGCCGTAGTTCCGATGATGGAGAGGTAGAGGAGTAGGGCTGTCCTCGACTAAAGAACTTCTTAGTGGACTAACACTTATAGGATTTAGTCGACTAATGGATTAGTTGATTTAATTGACAGAGCTGTGCTCTTTGAGAGGTGGTTAAGACTAGAAAAGCACAATATAAATGTAGTTAATTAACCATCTGTAAAACTGAGTTTCTCCACAATTAATCCTGCAAAAGCACCACTTTAAATCTCGTGTTTACCATAAATGTGCTCAGAAGTTTCTTGGAAATGAGTAATTAAGCATGAATAAGCATAAAAAATGACTAATGGACTAAACAAATCTTAGTCGACTAAGACCAAAACAACTGATTAATCGACTAAGACAGGGGTGTCCAACTCAACTTCACTAAGGGCCACACTTGGAAATAAGAATCCCATCAGGGGCCAGACACGTAGAGTTTGACATGCTTTTATTTAATCTATGTCAAACATATTTGACTGTATTATTGTATGTCTCATATAGCTATCTCACTTAACGGTTATGTCGACATAAAGCCTTAAAAAAAAGGTTCCTTAGCCATCATAGAGTTTCGCAAATCAAACAAAATAATGATTACATTTTTTTTACAGCAACCTGTTTCACAGCTTAATATGAAAACTCTCAGCTTTTGGGGGAATTCCTGAATCTCAAAGTCAGCAAATCTGCCAAATTCTGCTTTGAGTATCACATAATTACAGTTTTAAAAACAGTTTCCCGTCTTTTTGGTTTCTGCGCACAACTAGGCGGGCCAAAATCTATTGTGAACCTAAATTGATATGCGGGCCGGATCAAAACTTGTGAGGGGCCGGATTTGGCCCGCGGGCCTTGAGTTTGACACATGTGGATTAAGAGGTGTCAGCCCTATAGAGGAATGGAGTAAGTAGGTAAGGTGTGTGTGTGTGTGTGTGTGTGTGTGTGTGTGTGTGTGTGTGTGTGTGTGTGTGTGTGTGTGTGTGTGTGTGTGTGTGTGTGTGTGTGTGTGTGTGTGTGTGTGTGTGTGTGTGTGTGTGTGTGTGTGTGTGTGTTTGAACGTAGGGAACAGGTGGAGGGGCTCAGTGTTGGGAGGCCGGTCCCGGAGAGGTGCGTCCCCCGAGGATGTGCTCCGAGGGCCTGAAGGAGGAGTGGTTGAGAGGGACCCCCGAGGCCTTCAGCTTCTCCTGGCAGCTCCGCAGCAGCCCGTCGTACTCCTGCAGGTCACAGCACACGCTGGGGTCACCTTCACTCAGCCCACCGGGACGGTAACCGCCCGACGCCTAAGGGTGCGTTTACGCATCTTCGTGGAGTCTCCTTCTAACCCTCGTGGTGTCTACCAGTCAACCCGCAAACTCTGGGTTTTTCAGAGTCGAAATTTCAACATTTTGTTGTTCTTTTTCAACACTATTCTCGAAGTTTTTGTTGATTTTATTCCAATTAGTTGTCATTTTTTATACATTTTTTTGTCACCTTTTCTTCTGATAATAATAAGTCATAATTTCTGCTTTTTTTTAATCTAAAAAATTAGCTATACTTTTATATAAATTAGGTTTATTGACTATGAATTTAAACAAAAACAATGAAAAAAAAGCAGACTGATCTCACGAAGTGCCGTATGTGCGACACGCCAATTCGTACGCCATTTTGGCGTGTTATCAAGACGTGTGGCGTCCGTTGACCTACGCTATGTTGCTATTGCGCCATAGCGAGTTGTAAAGAGGTTTGTTGGGGTGGCAGATTGGTAAAACACTGCCGTTTGTCAACTGTTGTTTATTTAATTTTTTTTTTTATAAATCCTTCCCCAATGTTCTTTCCCTAAACCTAACCTTTCTGTTTTTACACGTAACGTTCTCGCGATAGTACGGCACGTTCTCGCGTATGTTTACATCCGCTGTAGACGTACACACTGACGGCTCAAAATGCGTACAGATGAAGTCACGATGCCACGTTGAAAGAAAACAGACAAATGCCTCGAAAGGAGCGCCGAAAAAAGTACATTTTGACGGAAGGAGTTCACGGTCAACGGGTAGACAACACGAGGGCTGTAAACGTTAAATAATGTGAGTTTTGACTGTGAAATTAAACTGTGCAGCGGTGACTTACTCTCAGAACAATTAAAGACACAAACTGACCTTACAATCTCGAGCCAGGTCGCTCTGCAAGGCGTCGATGGACGCTCGTTTGGACGCCAATATTTCCTACGAGCAGGAAAAACACTTTTCAGACTCTTGTTCTTGAAGCTCACGCACAAATATCAATCAATCAATCAATCAACCAAAATGTATTTATATAGCACTTTACAACAACCAGCAGGAATCCAAAGTGCTTAACATCAGAAACATGTATCATACAATAGAAAGAATGAACATAGAAAACAGTCAAATCAGAAAAGGTAACCAAGAAACCTAAAACCTGGACCTAAAAAGAGCTCCATCTGTGGTAGTGTGAATATTAGGGGGTAACATGTTCCAGAGTCTCGGGGCAGCAACTGCAAAAGCCTGACATCACTATTTACATTGTAGATTCTCACAGAAGGCATCAAAACTATGAATGAACACATATGGAATTAAGTACTTAACAAAAAAGTGTGAAATAACTGAAAACATGTCTTATATTTTAGATTCTTCAAAGTAGCCACCCTTTGCTTTTTTATTAATAAGGGAAATAATTCCACTAATGAACCCTGACAAAGCACACCTGTGAAGGTAAAAACCATTTCAGGTGACTACCTCATGAAGCTCATTGAGAGAACACCAAGGGTTTGCAGAGTTATCAAAAAAAAGCAAAGGGTGGCTACTTTGAAGAATCTAAAATATAAGACATGTTTTCAGTTATTTCACACTTTTTTGTTAAGTACATAATTCCATATGTGTTCATTCATAGTTTTGATGCCTTCAGTGAGAATCTACAATGTAAATAGTCATGAAAATAAAAAGGAAACACATTGAATGAGAAGGTGTGTCCAAACTTTTGGCCTGTACTCTATGCAATCGCATAATTCAACGCATAATCAGCCAAAGTCTGCATATTTATGCAGGGGGGGCGCATTTTTTAAAACACAATCGCCGCATAGATTGCCGATTTCCGCGCAAAATAGGCGGGGCTTGCATGATTTCATAATCCCCGCATTTTCGTTGCAAGAAAGTCCCGTAATAATGCTGCGTTCCAGACACAGTTTTTAGCCACGACTCACGAGTTGGTAGCGTTCCAGGTTAAAGTCACCACAAACCCTTCTAGCTACCGTTAGCTAGCGGCTACCTAACGTTGACGTTAGCTAGGTTACTTTACGTTGCCTATTTATGTCTATTTATTTCTACTAATCACTGTTAATAAACGGCGTCTGTAGAGCATCAACGGGGGGGTGGGGTCGCCATTGTTGTTTATGTGTGTGTGTGATGTCAAAAACTTTAACTCTACCAGGTGAGCTAACCAGGCGCCCGATTTCGACCCATTTCTTTTTTAATGCACATTTTAACATGACACAAAACGGCAAAGTGGTGCCAGAACCATCACCCGAGCAGCGTTAAAAGGCAACGGTAGCATCCCTTTCTGTAGAACATCATTTGCCCAAACTGCATTTTCAGTAAAAGGGGCAAAATTATGGAACTTTCTGCCACCAAATACCAAATTGTGGCTAATTCGGGAACAATCTTGCTCTCGTATTTAGTTTTTACACGGTGCTCTCATTGTATACTTTCCTTCCATTTTCATTTCTTTTTATTGCATCTTTATTGTATTTTTTAATAAGAATGTAAATCTGTATTTTTAATTTGTGACCAAAAGCCTGACTAGGGACTAAGTGTCGAGATTAGCTTCGGGCTAAAAACACTACGATACACACGTCTCATGACTGTTGGAGTTTCTCAGTTTTTTTGTATCTGTCCCTATCTGAATCAACCTTAAAGCGCCCATATTCTGCTCATTTTCAGGTTCATAACTATATTTTGAGGTTGCACCAGAATAGGTTTTCATGGTTTAATTTTCAAAAAACACCATATTTTTGTTGTACTGCACAGCTCTCTCTCACTGCTGCAGCTCCTCTTTTCACCTGGTTTCTGTTTTAGCTACAGAGTGAGACCTCTTTTCTTCTTCTGTACTATCTTTGATTGCACTCGCACATGCTCAGTAGCTCAGATGTAGCTCATGGCAGCTAGCTAACTCTAGAGACCATAAAAGAAAGGCTGTTTCTCCAACTTTGGTCAGTTACAAGGCAGGATTAGCTGGGAGACTTCTTCTAAACCAGGGAGCACATGGAAGTAGTTCTTTTGGAGATTATGGTGAACTTGTGTGTGCTGTAGCAGTGCTTTGCCATTGAGAACGACGTAGCATGCTAACGCTACGAGCTAACGGTTGTGGTTAGCCAGCCCATTTCGGACTGTGACGTCACAGTCCGAGCCGATTTTGACCAGCTCACCAGGAGACTGAAGGCAGGACACATTCAGAAACCAGATCTCACTCAGAACACCATGGATGGATTTATTTCAAAGTTTGAAGCACCAGAGACACAAAATAACACCCCAAATCACCAGAAAAGTGTTTTTTTCATAATATGGGCACTTTAAAGAAACGTAATCTAAAACCATACTAGGGCTGGGAAAAAAATAGATTTGATTTAAAAATCGAGTTGTTAGGTCAAATCGATTCATATTTTCAAAAAAATCAATTTTTTTGATGTCTTTTAATCCAAATACAGTATAAATAATTTGGATGTTTAACAATCTTTGTTGCACACTGCACAGTGACTTTTCACCTAGAGAACGGGTTTGCCTTTGCAATTTTGTTTATGTTGATGCACTTTAATTAAAAACAATAAATATATATTTTTAAAATATATTTACAGTTCGCAGTTATTTAGTTTTAAATGGAAGGGGGAATCGAATCGAAAATCAAGTTTTTTTATAAAAAAAAAAAATCGCCCAGCTCTAAACCATACCTCGAGTTTGTTTGCGTGTGTCTGGTCGAGGTTGGAGGCCGACAGGGCGACGCTGAGCTGCGTCTCCTTCTTCTCCACGATCTCGGTCAGCGCGGCCAGCTTCCTCTCCAGCAGCAGCTCCTTCAGCCCGCTCTTCTGCTGCACGTCCAGGATGGCCTCGGTCTGCAACCTCAGCAGCTCGTCACGCTCCTGCTGGACCTGAACACACGCACAACCACAGGGGTCTGCAGAGGGTTGAGGAGGACTTATGTGCACTTTTTTTTGGGGGGGGTGGGGGGAGGACGGGGAGGGTTTAGGGGGTGACTCCCTCAAGAAAATGTTCCTTTGGTAAAAGTGTGTAAGTATCATCAGGAAAATGTAGTTAAAGTATTAAAGGTAAAGAAGAATCCTCCTGTTGTAGAAAAAGTAAAGGATCCAGACTGTTGTGTTTAATGACACACACACACACACACACACACACACACACACACACACACACACACACACACACAAAGAGACCGAGGCACACACACAGAGACACACAAACACACAAAGAGACACACACACAGAAAAAAGAGACAGAGGCACACACAAAGAGACACACACACACACAAAGAGACACACACACACAAAGAGACACACACACACAAAGAGACACACACACACAAAGAGACACACACACACAAAGAGACACACACAGAGACACATACAAAGAGACACACATACAGACACACAAAGAGACAGAGACACACACACAAAGAGATGTACACACACACAAAGAGACAGAGACACACACACACACACACACAAAGAGACAGAGACACACACACACACACACACACACACACACACACACACACACAAAAAAGAGACACACACACACACAGCTGACCTTCTCTGCTGCCTGCAGCAGCAGCTCGTGCTCCACCGTCAGATCTCTCAGCTCCTTCTCAGCCACCTTCACTCGAGCTCTGCTCGTCTGTCTCACACGAGATCACACGAGATCACAAGATCACACGAGATCACAAGATCAGCAGGCGTTAATGTGGGTATACACATGGTCGGTGACTCGTCATAGCTGGAGGGCGTGGCTTGGGGGGCGGAGTCCTAAAACAACATAACATGAGACACAGACGTCTTCTAACCGTAAACAAACCGGGAACTGTATTCTCAGGCGGAAGAATATAGTACTTGGGCGGAGTGATATGCTCACAGCAAGCCTGTCTGAGAATATAGTTCCCGGTTTGTTTGCTGTTAGAAGATGGCTGTGTCTCATGTTACGTTGCTTTTTGTACACGCTGTGACTCTACAAATCACAACATGTAAATAGGAACATGTTGGTGTTATTTTGTCACTTTTGTCACAATTCGGAGCAGAAGGCTAGCTGGAACCAGTCACCTGCAGGATCTGTGCTAAGCTAAGCTAACGCTGGAGCCGTCAGACAGCGTTACAGCACGCACGGAGATGAGAAGGGTATGTATGGACTAGTCTAACTCTGGGGGTTACAGTGAATAAGATAACTTCCCAATAAGTCGGCGTGTTCCTTTAAGATCGAGAGGCTAAATGTTGCGGTGAACGCACCACCATCTTGGCCTTGGCCTGGTTGTGGTCGTCCAGCTGTTTGCGGAGCTCGGGCAGCTTCCGCTGGACGTCCTGCAGAGACGCGCTCAGACGCTTGTTCTCCTGCTCGGCTGCCGACAGCTCTCGGTCCACTCGCGCCTGGCGCTTCGTCGCCTCCGCAAGGTCCTCCTGACACACACACACACACACAAACCTGAGACAGACACAAACACACACACCAGAGACAGAGACACAGACACACACACACACCAGAGACACATACACACACACATACCAGACACACACCGAGACACAAACTCACACACCAGAGACAGACACACAGACACACACACACCAGAGACACATACACACACACATACCAGACACACACCGAGACACAAACACACACACCTTAGACAGACACAAACACACCTTAGACAGACACAAACACACCAGAGACGGACACACACACACACACACATAACAGACACACACACACAGACCAAGACACAAACACACAGACCAGAGACACAGACACACGCGCGCGCACACACACACACACACACCAGAGACACATACACACATACCAGACACACACACAGACACACACACAGACACAAACACACACACCAGAGACAGACACACAGACCAGAGACACAGACACACACACACACACCTGAGACACAGACACACATACACACACACACACAGAGACACACACACACACACACACACAGAGAGACACCCACCCACTCAGCTCCTCCACTGAGCTTGTCTCTGTGTATCGTCTGGTACCTTGAGCAGCTTCTGGTCGGCCAGCAGTTTGGTCTGAACAGCTGAGTAGTACTCCTCGGCTCCTCGCAGCGCCCGGTCGTGCTCGTCTATCAGCGCCACCACGCGGCTTTTCATCCGGTCCTCGATCTCGTTGACCTCGGCGCGGCGCCTCTTGCCCTCCGCGTCGATCATCGACTGCATTTTCTTGTGATACTTCACCTCAATTTCTGTTAGAACAGCAACACGAGGGAAACCGTTCATCACCGTTTAGAAGATAAGATACACTTCATGGATCCCACACTGGGGACATTTATATATACACACACACAGAGACACACACATACACACACCAAGACACACACCTACACCGAGACACACACACACACCTACACCGAGACACACACACACACACACACACACACACCTACACCGAGACACACACACACTCCTACACCGAGACACACACACACACCTACACCGAGACACACACACACACACACACACACACACACACCTACACCGAGACACACACACACCCACACCAAGACACACGTACACACACACGAGACACAGACACACCGAGACACACACATATATACACACACACATAATAATAGTAAAATGTTTACACCTATTCTATCCAAACGGGTGTGAAAGTATATAGAGGTAATTAAGGTGCAGTATATAGAGGTGATTAAAGTGGAGTATATAGAGGTGATTAAGGTGTAGTATATAGAGGTGATTAAGGTGGAGTATATAGAGGTGATTAAGGTGGAGTATATAGAGGTGATTAAGGTGTAGTATATAGAGGTGATTAAGGTGTAGTATATAGAGGTGATTAAGGTGCAGTATATAGAGGTGATTAAGGTGTAGTATATAGAGGTGATTAAGGTGGAGTATATAGAGGTGATTAAGGTGGAGTATATAGAGGTGATTAAGGTGTAGTATATAGAGGTGATTAAGGTGCAGTAGTATATAGAGGTGATTAAGGTGCAGTATATAGAGGTGATTAAGGTGTAGTATATAGTGATTAAGGTGCAGTATATAGAGGTGATTAAGGTGCAGTATATAGAGGTGATTAAGGTGTAGTATATAGAGGTGATTAAGGTGCAGTATATAGAGATGATTAAGGTGTAGTATATAGAGGTGATTAAGGTGCAGTATATAGAGTGATTAGGTGTAGTATATAGAGTGATTAAGGTGCAGTATATAGAGGTGATTAAGGTGCAGTATATAGAGTGATTAGGTGCAGTATATAGAGGTGATTAAGGTGCAGTATATAGAGGTGATTAAGGTGCAGTATATAGAGGTGATTAAGGTGCAGTATATAGAGGTGATTAAGGTGTAGTATATAGAGGTGATTAAGGTGCAGTATATAGAGGTGATTAAGGTGCAGTATATAGAGGTGATTAAGGTGCAGTATATAGAGGTGATTAAGGTGCAGTATATAGAGGTGATTAAGGTGCAGTATATAGAGGTGATTAAGGTGCAGTATATAGAGATGATTAAGGTGCAGTATATAGAGGTGATTAAGGTGCAGTATATAGAGGTGATTAAGGTGCAGTATATAGAGGTGTAGTATATAGAGGTGATTAAGGTGCAGTATATAGAGGTGATTAAGGTGCAGTATATAGAGGTGATTAAGGTGCAGTATATAGAGGTGATTAAGTGCAGTATATAGAGGTGATTAAGGTGCAGTATATAGAGGTGATTAAGGTGCAGTATATAGAGGTGATTAAGGTGTAGTATATAGAGATGATTAAGGTGCAGTATATAGAGGTGATTAAAGTGCAGTATAAAGGTGATTAGGTGCAGTATATAGAGGTGATTAAGGTGTAGTATATAGAGGTGATTAAGGTGCAGTATATAGAGGTGATTAAGGTGTAGTATATAGAGGTGATTAAGGTGCAGTAGTATAGAGGTGATTAAGGTGCAGTATATAGAGGTGATTAAGGTGCAGTATATAGAGGTGATTAAGGTGCAGTATATAGAGGTGATTAAGGTGCAGTATATAGAGGTGATTAAGGTGCAGTATATAGAGGTGATTAAGGTGCAGTATATAGAGGTGATTAAGGTGCAGTATATAGAGGTGATTAAGGTGCAGTATAGAGGTGATTAAGGTGCAGTATATAGAGGTGATTAGGTGCAGTATATAGAGTGATTAAGGTGCAGTATATAGAGGTGATTAGGTGCAGTATATAGAGGTGATTAAGGTGCAGTATATAGAGTGATTAAGGTGTAGTATAGAGGTGATTAAGGTGCAGTATATAGAGGTGATTAAGGTGTAGTATATAGAGGTGATTAAGGTGCAGTATATAGAGGTGATTAAGGTGCAGTATATAGAGGTGATTAAGGTGCAGTATATAGAGGTGATTAAGGTGCAGTATATAGAGGTGATTAAGGTGCAGTATATAGAGGTGATTAAGGTAGTATATAGAGGTGATTAAGGTGCAGTATATAGAGGTGATTAAGGTGCAGTATATAGAGGTGATTAAGGTGCAGTATATAGAGGTGATTAAGGTGCAGCATATAGAGGTGATTAAGGTGCAGTATATAGAGGTGATTAAGTGCAGTATATAGAGGTGATTAAGGTGCAGTATATAGAGGTGATTAAGGTGCAGTATATAGAGGTGATTAAGGTGCAGTATATAGAGGTGATTAAGGTGCAGTATATAGAGGTGATTAAGGTGCAGTATATAGAGGTGATTAAGGTGCAGTAGTATATAGAGGTGATTAAGGTGCAGTATATAGAGGTGATTAAGGTGCAGTATATAGAGGTGATTAAGGTGCAGTATATAGAGGTGATTAAGGTGCAGCATATAGAGGTGATTAGGTGCAGTATAGAGGTGATTAAGGTGCAGTATATAGAGGTGATTAAGGTGCAGTATATAGAGGTGATTAAGGTGCAGTATATAGAGGTGATTAAGGTGCAGTATATAGAGGTGATTAAGGTGCAGTATATAGAGGTGATTAAGGTGCAGTATATAGAGTGATTAGGTGTAGTATATAGAGGTGATTAAGGTGCAATATATAGAGGTGATTAAGGTGTAGTATATAGAGGTGATTAAGTGTAGTATATAGAGGTGATTAAGGTGCAGTATATAGAGGTGATTAAGGTGCAGTATATAGAGGTGATTAAGGTGCAGTATATAGAGGTGATTAAGGTGCAGTATATAGAGTGATTAAGGTGCAGTATATAGAGTGATTAAGGTGCAGTATATAGAGATGATTAAGGTGTAGTATATAGAGGTGATTAAGGTGCAGTATATAGAGATGATTAAGGTGCAGTAGTATATAGAGGTGATTAAGGTGTAGTATATAGAGATGATTAAGGTGTAGTATATAGAGGTGATTAAGGTGCAGTATATAGAGGTGATTAAGGTGTAGTATATAGAGGTGATTAGGTGAAGTATATAGAGGTGATTAAGGTGCAGTATATAGAGGTGATTAAGGTGCAGTATTGAGGTGATTATGGTGCAGTATATAGAGTGATTAAGGTGTAGTATATAGAGGTGATTAAGGTGCAGTATATAGAGGTGATTAAGGTGCAGTATATAGAGGTGATTAAGGTGCAGTATATAGAGATGATTAAGGTGTAGTATATAGAGGTGATTAAGGTGCAGTATATAGAGGTGATTAAGGTGCAGTATATAGAGGTGATTAAGGTGCAGTATATAGAGGTGATTAAGGTGCAGTATATAGAGGTGATTAAGGTGGAGTATATAGAGGTGATTAAGGTGCAGTAGTATATAGAGGTGATTAAGGTGGAGTATATAGAGGTGATTAAGGTGTAGTATATAGAGGTGATTAAGGTGCAGTAGTATATAGAGGTGATTAAGGTGCAGTATATAGAGATGATTAAGGTGTAGTATATAGAGGTGATTAAGGTGTAGTATATAGAGGTGATTAAGGTGTAGTATATAGAGGTGATTAAGGTGGAGTATATAGAGGTGATTAAGGTGCAGTATATAGAGGTGATTAGGTGCAGTATATAGAGGTGATTAAGGTGGAGTATATAGAGGTGATTAGAGTGATTAAGGTGAAGTATATAGAGGTGATTAAGGTGCAGTATATAGAGGTGATTAAGGTGCAGTATATAGAGGTGATTAAGGTGCAGTATATAGAGGTGATTAAGGTGTAGTATATAGAGGTGATTAAGGTGCAGTATATAGAGGTGATTAAGGTGTAGTATATAGAGGTGATTAAGGTGCAGTATATAGAGGTGATTAAGGTGCAGTATATAGAGGTGATTAAGGTGTAGTATATAGAGGTGATTAAGGTGTAGTATATAGAGGTGATTAAGGTGCAGTATATAGAGGTGATTAAGGTGCAGTATATAGAGGTGATTAAGGTGCAGTATATAGAGGTGATTAAGGTGCAGTATATAGAGGTGATTAAGGTGTAGTATATAGAGGTGATTAAGGTGCAGTATATAGAGGTGATTAAGGTGTAGTATATAGAGGTGATTAAGGTGTAGTATATAGAGGTGATTAAGGTGCAGTATATAGAGGTGATTAAGGTGCAGTATATAGAGGTGATTAAGGTGTAGTATATAGAGGTGATTAGGTGCAGTATATAGAGGTGATTAAGGTGCAGTATATAGAGGTGATTAAGGTGCAGTATATAGAGGTGATTAAGGTGTAGTATATAGAGGTGATTAAGGTGCAGTATATAGAGGTGATTAAGGTGCAGTATATAGAGATGATTAAGGTGCAGTATATAGAGGTGATTAAGGTGTAGTATATAGAGGTGATTAAGGTGCAGTATATAGAGGTGTAGTATATAGAGGTGATTAAGGTGCAGTAGTATATAGAGGTGTAGTATATAGAGGTGATTAAGGTGTAGTATATAGAGGTGATTAAGGTGTAGTATATAGAGGTGATTAAGGTGTAGTATATAGAGGTGATTAAGGTGCAGTAGTATATAGAGGTGATTAAGGTGCAGTATATAGAGGTGATTAAGGTGTAGTATATAGAGGTGATTAAGGTGCAGTATATAGAGGTGATTAAGGTGCAGTATATAGAGGTGATTAAGGTGTAGTATATAGAGGTGATTAAGGTGTAGTATATAGAGGTGATTAAGGTGTAGTATATAGAGGTGATTAAGGTGCAGTATATTTAAGAAATGATCGTAGATTTCGGATTCTTCACCTCTGATTCTTCGGTCGTAGTCGTTGGCCAGCTCCATTAACTCCACCTGGTGTTTCTGGGGAGAATCAAAAGGAGACACGACTTCTGTCACAGAGCAGCGCTGGAAGTAGTATTTACATCCTGTACTGCAGGAAAAGTACTAATACCACACTGTAACAATACTCTGGTACAAGTTAAAGTGTGTACCGTAAGTATCATCAGGAAAATGTAGTTCAAGTATTAAAAGTGAAGAACAATCCTCCCATTGTAGAAAGTGGAAACTGTCCAAACAGTTCTTTTCTTTTTTCCCATCTTTCTCTCGGTCTCTCTTTCTGTCTTTCTTTCCTTCAATCTTTCTGTCTTTCTTTCCTTCCATCTTTCTGTCTTTCTTTCCTTCCATCTTTCTGTCTTTCTTTCCTTCAATCTTTCTGTCTTTCTTTCCTTCCATCTTTCTGTCTTTCTTTCCATCTGTCTTTTTTTTTCTTCCTTCCTTTCTCTCCAACCACTTGTGTGTTTAATGGTCTGATCATCTCAGCTGGACTTGTAGGCCAGTTTCAAAAAGTCCAATATTTCTCTCTGAGATGTAGCGGAGTAGAAGTAGAAAGTGGCACGAAAAAGAAAAAGACTACAAGTAAAGTACAAGTACCTCAACATTTGGTACTTAAGTACAGTACTGGAGTAAATGTACTTTAGTTACATTCCACCCCTGATTACAGGCGATAAAGACGAGAGACTCACCAGCTTGAGATCCTGGATGCAGCTCTGGTTGCGGGCCTGGTTGTGTCTGAAGTCGGCCTGCAGGCCGTGCACTTCTGTGCGCAGGCCGAGCTCCGACACCGTGTACTGGTTCTGGATCAGCGAGGTGGTCGCCACGGCGCCCATCTTCAGCTCCGAGATGTTGTCGTGGTGCTCGGACAGGACGTGCTTCAGCTTCTGCTTGTACACCTGGACGCACGGGACCATCACATCAGGTGTTAGCAGTCCGGGGGAACAGACACAGACAGTATAAGATCAGGGACTGCTTGGCTGTTTAATTCAGTTTCAATTCAAATTCAAACTTTATTTATACCCTGGGGGCTTAAAAGCACAAGCAGTAGTTCGGACAATTTGGTAGTGTATCGTGACCAGACTTAAGCCATAATCCAACAGAAAGTGTGTGTGTGTGTGTGTGTGTGTGTGTGTCTCTGTGTGTGTGAGCGTGCATGCGTGCGTTTCTCTGTCTGTGTGTGTGTGCGTCTGTGTGTGTGTGTGCACGCGTCTGTGTGCATGCATGCGTCTGTGTGGTTGTGTGTGTGTGTGTGTCTCCGTGTCTGTCTGTGTCTTTGTGTGTGTGCGTCTCTGTGTGTGTGCGTGTGTGTCTCGGTGTGTGTGTGAGCGTGCATGCGTGCGTTTCTCTGTCTGTGTGTGTGTGTGTGTGTCTCTGTGTGTATGTGTATGTGTGCGTCTGTCTGTGTGTGTGTGTTTGTGTGTGTGGGCGTCTCGGTGTGTGTGTGCGTGTCTCTATGTGTGTGCATGCGTCTGTGTGTGTGCATGCGTCTGTGTGCTGTGTGTGTGTGTCTGTCTCTGTGTCTGTGTCTTTGTGTGTGTGCATCTCTGTGTGTGTATGTGCGTCTGTGTCTCTGCGTGTGTGCGTGTCTCT